>VDFB02390602.1:0-27740 GCA_007258455.2 Sequoia sempervirens | reverse complement strand
TGACTCTTTGAGCTCATCACGAAGAAGTAAAGGTGATAACAATTGGGTTTTTTCAAGTGTATCAAGATGATTGATCATTCCATTTACAGATTTAGTCATTGAGCTCTTTCTCTTATTATAAGGCTGGTTAGCATAATATTTGAGTTTCTCCATATCCATTTCAAGTAAATGATCTAAATTTCTATGAGAAATTTGTTTCCCCACCTTCTCAACTAGTTTTATATGCTCATCCATACCAGTAGGAGGAAGTGATCCTGACCCCTCTCCAACATGCATTGTTTGAACTTGTGCCTCCTCCCTATCTTCAAGGACCATGCATTCTTGAGCTGATTCATTTGATCCAATGTCTAGATTTGGCTTGAATTGAGCATGAAAACTTCCTGCTTGTTGAGCCCTTCCTACACATGTGTCACAAAATATTTTGCAAACAAAAGTGAGATGATGTTAAATATATAAGTGAAGTTTATGTATGCAAGCAAACAAATTGATAAAACATGATGAGCTATAAGTGAGAGAAGTTTGTGCTATTTTTATATGCTCATCCATACCAGTAGAAGGAAGTGATCTTGACCCCTCTCCAACAAGCATTGCTTGAACTTGGGTCTCCTCCCTAACTTCAATGTCCATGTGTTCTTCAATGGATTCGTTTGATCCAATATCTAGATTTGGCTCGACTCCTGCTTGAGGAATCCCTAGAGCATAAAACATAAAAATAATTTGAGAACATTGAAGTGATGAAAATAAAATATGAAAGACACAAAACACTGTAAATATTGAAATAAAAAGAATTGGCTTAAGGAATTGGAGTCAAGGATCATATAAACATTGCAACTTGCATGACCAAGATGACTTGAGGATATTTAAAAGTATTTATAGTCATTCAAGTGTAATGATGGTTAGAAACCTTCAAAGTAAAAGTACTAAACACACACTTGAGAGTGAGAGAGAGAAGAAACAAGCATGTACCTTGTTTCTTTCTATAATAATTTTCCAAGTTTTGATCACGCCTCTTTTGTTCTTCTTCTTTTGACAATTTTCGTTGAGATGCATTTTTTCTTTTTCTTTGTTGTCCCATTTTCTTCTTCAACTTAAAGATGACTCTAAACAAGTCCTCTACCAACTTAGTTAAATTATCCTCCAAAATTTTCCTTGATTGATAAAAATGAAAAGTTGTTGAGCTCCAATATTTGCCTCCTTGACAAATGTGCAAAAACTTCTCCAAAATCTGCACTCCAAGTGAATCAAAATTATTCAAGTGTACATGGAATAACTAGATTCTAGTTTAAATGAATCAAGTAGTAAATAAACAAGTTATTTCATTGTGGATTTTGTTGTTATTTAATTCATAGGTATGCACAACATATCTAGTAATTTTAGAATTTTGGTAAAGTGTCAAAAATGTTTAAATATTAGAGGTATAATTTGAATTGAATTTTCTTAATTATATTTGAATTGAATTTCAAGTTAGTTGTTGAAAATGTATAATAGAGGTATAATTTGAATTAAATTTTCTTAATTAAATATTTGAATTGAATTTCAAGTTACTTGTTAAAAACGTATAATAGCTCTATATAATTTGAATTGAATTTTCTTAAAATTATATTTGAATTGAATTTCAAGTTACTTGTCAAAAATATTATATCTTGTTCTCAACTCAATGGTTCATGTTGCTTAAGTCATTTAAAAAAAATATTTATTGTGATCAACATGAATGAACTTAATTATAAAATGGAATTGATTTCCCTAAAATTCTACTAGAGATCAAATGTATATTGAATATAAGGAAATGCAAGTTGTAAGAGATCATAAAATAAGAAAAAATGTATGTATATTGAATATTTAAAGCAAATGCATACATATATTACGTGTAAACATGTTTAAACCATAAGCAAACACATGTACATATTGTGGTTGCTGAAATCTGCAAATGGTTAGTTTAAAATAAAGCAATATTTCAACATCCCTATGGAATAATAAGCCATGTTAATCATGCCATAAATGAAACAAGGGAAACCAAATAAAATCATATAAAAACATGACATTAAACCTATCCCATAGTGGATTGGTGTCACATGTGCTAGTGACCCTTTCCCAATCCTTGATTGATAAGCTAGTGATGAAATTGCTATGGATATGGAGATGCTAAATGGACAAGATCAAATCTCAAAGAGAATGACCTTGCATCAAGTTGTGTAGATGATGGATATGATGAAGTGAAATGGACAAGATCAAATCTCAAATGAAGAGAGTGACCTTGCAAGATTGTGGAGAGATGGTGAAGGATTTGATAAGAGATGAAGCCTCTATTTTATAGATTTTCAAACTGCTAATTGTTGTAGAGAGACCAATGTGGGACTAAGATTGGACCAATGAAAGAAGGACACTTGTCATCATGTGATTGGTTGATGTATGTGCAAGATTTGGGAAGAGTGCCCATGAGAGGGAAAATTTGAATTCAAATTTGAGAGTAAATGCTAAGTGGGGGACAAGAAAATGAGCAATAAATGAAATGTTGGAAGAGAAAATCAACTTGCCTTTGAATTCAAAGTTGAGGGAATATTCCCCATAAATGCCATGTTGATGGAAAATCTTGGATTTAATAAATCAATAAATTGATTTATATGTGCAAGTGGCTAAATCTAGATAATGCAAGTGGGATGAGATTAGCATTTAATCATGGTTAGATTAAATTAATGATGATTAGGTTAGCTTAATGGTGTTTAGATGATTTTGAATTTTAGGATTTAAATATTTGATTTATTTAAATCAGAAAAGGATGGAAGATGCATTTTTGAGATTTTAATTAAATAAAGTTTGATTTATTTAATTAAACTATGACGTGAGCCTTTGATTTATTTAAATGATAAGAACCCGATTTACCGGATGAATGGATGTGATGCATTTGATCTATTTATTGAGCAGATGAATATGCATAATGCAAATTTGACGTGTCTACACATATATGTAAAGGGATTCAATACATATAAACATAACACATATTATAAGCAAAGAGGCAAATGTATGTATATATCATATAAGAAAATATATGTACATATATCATAAAAGCAAAATGTAAATTTAAGATCATCAAATGTCGAATACTAAAGATCAAAAAATAAGCAAATGTATGTATATCATATAAGCAAGTGTAAGTTAGAGATCATCAAATATCAAATACTAAATTTTAAAGATCATCATATAATCAAATACACATAATATGGTAAAGATCATAAATCTAGAATGCATGGCCTAATATGAATGTCTACTCCTAGACGAATGGCCATCTGAATGAGAACAGTCCTACTCTGATGGATGTGCTGAGCCCTGCAAATAAAATTGTGTACAAGATGTGTTAAATACATATAATTTTTATTAAATAAATTTTATGAAAGTTATTTTTAAATGAACTTTTATTTTTAAATATCAATCTAGAACTTGTATTTATCTATGCATACATAAATATATATTTTATGAAAACTCACATGTCCATTGATAGCAGATTCATCCACAGAGTCACATTGATCATGCACATGATCTGGACCAAGGCTAGGAGTGATATGAGGTATGTCCACCTATAACAATATAGATACATGTATATATCAACTTACATGAATATCTAGTTAAAAAGAAATTTAAAAAATAATGAAAAAATAATTGAAACATCCACATGCACACATACATGCACATCATTTGATATCGGATGACCTAAGCTGGACCTAAGTCCTCTAAAACATTTTCCTCCACCATATCCACCAAATGATCAAGCAAAAAATCAACATCTGCATCCATATGATCTATCCCATGTCGTGCTAGAAATGATGAATGTAGAGGACTATGAAGGTGAGATGGAATCGATGATGATGAACCAAAACCAATCAACATACCAGTAAAACCCATAGTCTGTACAGCTACCATATGAATTGTAGGTGGATTCTGATGCGCACTAGTGCTCGGCTGAGAGTGATGGGATCCTGGAACTAAATGACCTCTAACTCTCAAATGATCTCTAACATGCTCTATACCAATCCCATTGTTTGATGCAATGTGGGCATATGCCTCCAATAGGTCCTCAGCCAAACAATGTAGAGTCATGCGTGACATATCTCCTTTAAGTGCATCAAGCTGTGTAGGAGTAGGGATGTCGGTCACTATAAAAGGATCCATGGTGGTCCACTGTGCTGAAAATGGTGTGGATCGAGAATGTCTAGATATCAAATACTAACCTACACGATCATCAGATATCCTAGTGGTGGCAGCCAGAATGTCACCTATAGTGTCAATTTCTTCCTTTTGGGAATCAACAACAACCTCATCTGCTATGGGGGCTAGAGCTGGGGTGAAAGCAGGAGACCTGTCACCAACCAATACCCTAAACATTGGGGGTGGTCTATCTGCTCGACGATAGGTGGGCCTATCAACAATCCTACCACGCCCCTGACCAACATATGGTGGAATGTCCAGGTAGTTAACTTTGAGGCCCAAATGGACCTAAGCATACAATTGTTGAACAAAATACAATGGAATCTAGTTATTGTTTGGGTATAGACCATGTGTTGCGAGAAATCGTGGGTAGATCAATGAGGCCATAACATGATCAGCACATCTAGTGACCCGGTATCCCCTAACCTTACACACATTTTGATAAAATGGAAAACAAGTGGTTTTTATCATTTTGTTGGTGACACTATCATGTATTTGTTTAAGGGGAACGTCACCATGTACTTCTTCCCGCATGCGGGAAAGAATAGCAGCCACTCTATCTAGGGAATATGCACTAGTCCTCTCAAGTTCATCTTTTAGTTTTTCTAGACTATGCAATATTAACATGCATGGTTCACTATATATCCCCGGGTTTGCACCCTGTGCTAATGAATCTCTCAATTTTTTTATCTCATTACTAGTATTTGTAAACAAAGAATCGCACAGTGGAACATGATCTACATTTTTCCATGTTATATATATATATATACAAAGCATTAACCTAAAAAAGCAAATGAGACTTTGGTAAATAATATATCTAGATAAAGAGAATACAAATCTAAATAGAACTTGTAATAATTCATCTACTCATCAATAATATTTTCATACCATTAACCTTGATTTCAAAGTAAGAATTGGAAGACAACTATAATCTATAACATAGCATCCTTTAAATGGTTCAAATTTTAAATGAAACGATGAAAGAAAGAATAAGAATACAAAGATTAAAGTATAAAATCATTTGAAAATAATTGGGGATAAAAATATTTAATCTAATAGTTGTTAACATAAATGAACTTCAATTATATAGCCAAGAACATCAAAAAATTATAGATTGGAAAGCAAAATAAATTTTTCATATTACTTGAATCAAATCTAATAAAGTTTGACTTCATTGTATACTTGTTATATAAATATCTCACATGAACCAATGAAACTCAACGTGTCTCCAAATTACATAAGAAGAGAGAACCTAAATGTGAAAAAGAAAAAGAAATCCATCTTTTTGTAATGAGTTTGTTAAAATTTAAAAACATTCAAGAACCCCAAAATGGTTTGAAATTGATGAGCATAATAGAAATTCCTAAAGGCAAGAGGTCATCACAAACCATTCGGTTGTGGGCTTCAAAATTTTTCAATGAATGGTTTTCTAATAAGATGTATTAACCAAAATATTCCAAATTTTTATACAATTACTAAAGATGTACAAAATGAGACCTTTACTAAATAAATTTCAAAATGCATCATTAGATGTATATTAACATCATCTGTACTCTAATTAAGAACATTAAAAACAACACCAACACAAAGAGATAAAATTAAAAAGTTCCAACTAATGATGTTATAATAATCCTCCCCAAGTTGATCCTCTCATCCCAATCATCATACTTAATGTTTTGGTACTTGAATCATGTTTATTATATTATGTTCTCCTCAACACTATGTAAATTAGAACTCTTAATAAACATGTTTTTTAAGAGGAAGCATTTTCTCTTTCTATTACCATAATGATTATTCTTGTTTTTGTAACTTGGTATTTCTACTTGTAGATTTTCAACTTTTTATTATGTAAATCATTCTTTGATACCCAAGTAGTTTGAAGACCCTTTTAAGATGAAGAAAATATAGATTTATCATTTGTAATCCTCATCCTTCCTTGCTACATGAGTAATTTTTTTTATGAAAACCATGTTTAGGAATGAAAATGTCCAATCCCTTATGCTTTTGAACTAAAGTTTGCAATGCTTATGGTTCTTTTGGCCTTATAGATTCTTGAATCATTTTATAATATAAAACCTACATATAACCTACTTTGGCTCTAATAATTGAAAACCCTTAAGGAATTCTAAATTGTTGCATCTTGTCTTGATTTTCCCACCATTGTTATTCCTTTTGAAATTTTTACAAATTAGGCAAAGAATCCTTGCACTTATATAGAGGATCCTTAGGTATGTTCTTAAAATTATTTAAGGTTAAATGACTTAATCTAAAATAAAGGCATATACGGATCTCTTGCAATTGTAACCTCTTTACTAGTGTGAACATATTTGATACTTTGATGGCATGACATAGATGATGTTGCTTGATATTGCTTTATCCATGGATACCCAAGTAAAATATGAGATACATCTAAAGAAGAAATAATATGATATAGAATAAGAACTTCCCTCATCTTTTAGACCAAAAAATTAAGGTAAAATAATGTATACTATAGTTTCAATCAACATATCATTAGTCAATTTTAAATAAACCCCAACATGCATATGCTTGTTTTATATAAAATGATGATAAACAAAAATTATTCAATGACACATTTTATTGGTGAGTAAGATCAATAAAAAACACCTCTTACATGGTTCTATGATCCACACAAAACCAAAGGACCATTATAATTATTTGGTAATATCTCACAATGTGAAAGGAAGTCAAAAATTAGTGACAATGGAACTGGAATGGTAGGGACCCTAACTAGCCCTATGGAATTTAACATGGAGAGCAGGGGGGATGGATGAATGGTGGAGAAATGATACACACCTAAGCCATAAAAGGACTCATCACAATGTGAGCCATTAGCTCAATAGTAGAGCATCCTAACACCAAATGGGAGGTCCTAAGTTTGAATACTGGTTAGTCCATATAAATTTCTATAAAAGTCAATCACTAGTACATAAGAAGAAGAATAAATACCCTTATAATTTTTATTAATACCAACAAATCATTCCTCACATGTAGGTGAATCAATGATTTCAAGCTCGTCAACATGTATATGTACCTCAATCTCATGACCCTCATATAAAACCATTTTATTAGATTTATTTAGTGTAAAATATTTAAATTTTCATTAGGAGGAACAATTGAAGAATTGACCCCAATATTAACTCCCTCAACCTAATTTTTTTTTTTATCAATCAAATCCTTAATCAATTATTCCTTAATCCCATAAAATCTTGAGTATAATTACAATTAACTCTACAATTTAATAACAAAATTCTTTCTCATTATATCTTTTGGGAATAACCTTAGATTTATCTAATGGCCTAATAGGAGGAAGTGTAATCATGTTTGCACTAAGTAAATTTTGAAGCACAATTTACAAAGGAAAAAGTTGGAGGCTTTAGAGTCATAATATTAGAAACATTTATAATGTATAGTTTGTACAATGGTCATTTCCATTATTTTTTACTATCCTTTTGGAAATAATTTTTCTTTTCAAATTTACAAGGGTAGGATGATGTAGAGGAAGCATTAGAAGATCCATAATTAAGTGTGGTAGCCTCTAACAACTTTAGTTCTTAACATTCATCTCACTTGCACATGCAAATGTTAAGAATGTATATACTTTGTAGATCCTTGTTTACAGTCAAAAAATATAAAATAATAAACTTCAATCCAACATTCC
Organism: Sequoia sempervirens; assembly: GCA_007258455.2. Lineage (NCBI taxonomy): Eukaryota > Viridiplantae > Streptophyta > Pinopsida > Cupressales > Cupressaceae > Sequoia > Sequoia sempervirens. The sequence continues at coordinate 19,861 of VDFB02390602.1, read as the reverse complement.
CAATATTTGCATTGACCAATTTCAATATTAAAAAATAGACCCAAATGGAAGATAATACTATTAAATTTCATGGGAAGAACTTAGCCAATAACTTATCATCATACACAAATTCCAAATATGTATTACTAAAGAACCTTGACTGTGTCATGGGATCTCCTTTAACATTGTGCATCTCAAATCTAGGATCCAAAAATCCAACAAAAAATGGATATGTAAAATTTTCAATAGAAATTGAATTGTGTTTGATTTTTATATGTATGTCTTTTTTGTTTCCATTAGGTAAGGAATCAACATTACTTTTCATCTCAACAAGACTTTAAACATTAATGTCAAGGGTAGATAGAGGCACACTAGGATTAAGGACATGAATGAAAGTGGAAAGATGAGAAATGGAAGGTGGTGTATAAATTTTTCGTGACATAATAAATGAGTGTGGAGTGACAAAGACTCTATGAGGAATATCACAGCTGAGGGGAACATGGGAAGTGTAAACAAAATTAATGAGAACCAATGTGGAGACAAGAGAACCATGTGCATCATAATAAGTAAGCATGAGATGAGATCTTTAGGAAAAGGAGGGGATAAATTTGGGGAGATTTGTGGAAGCTGGAGAAATAAATTCAGTAATTATAAGATAGATAGGAGTAAAACAATAAGGAGGAATACATGAAGAAGAAGCTTGGGATGGAGGGAAAAATGACACATCACCTCAAAGGGATTGTTGAGCTTATCCTTTTACCTATTTAACTTTAAGTACTTTCTTTCCACATGGCCTGTCATGCCATCCATCTCAAACAGACTGGCGCCAGTCAGTCTGTAAGAACCAACGAAAATGGTGCGCGCAATTCATGAGTCTCTCGACGCCATCTTCCGCGTCCGCCGCTTCTCTCCGTCGTTCTGAAAATCAACGGCGGTCTCATCCGTTCCATCAGACCCGTCCACGTTCGAAATCATATCTTTACCAGTGAAGGAGTTCTGGCGGTTGGTGTCAAGACGAAACGGAATGCTTGACTCTGAGTCAAATAAAGTCTTAAAGCCACCAATCTAAAATTCAATAAGATTCAAGAAAAAACCTTTATGGCTACAATCGACATATCACAATTACCGAGCTTTTATTAAAATGAAAAGAAAATAATTTCTTTAGAGTTTTCTTTTCTAATGAGCTAGGATAAATAAATACAATAAGTAAATACACAAATTACCTTCAAACATACAATTGAATTTAAAAATACTAGACAAGCACACTATAGAATTGACAAAGAGGGTTAGGGTTTTTAGCTTCATTTGTTATATGGAGATATTTTATTGTAATGTACATAATCAATGATATGATTCTTGATTTTTTATAAGATTTAATATTATGACACCTTAACAAACCAAGATATGAATTTCATGGTTCACTCCTACATGTATGGAATTTACATTTTCATCTACAAGTTTGACCCTAAATTTGTAGTTTTAAAATTATTTTGTGACATATGTGTTTAGTTTATTTGTTGTGTTATTAGTTGGATGATAGTTATGGTGTCCACTACGAAATGGTAGATGATGGGGAGGTGATGTTGGAGCATTTGACACTTGAAATAATGTTGTAGATGCATTGAAAAGGTGTAGATGCATTGAAATTATAAACCTCTCATCCCCTAACAGATAGTTGATAGTTTTGATATTCATTTTTCTCATGAAAGGTGTTTAACAAGACAAAAATATATGCAAAACGGGGAAGCAAAATACTATATTGAAAATGCTTTAAAAAATTTCAAACAAGTGCAATTTGAATTCAACAAATTTTAAAAAATTTGCATTTAGGGTTTCAAAATTAAACAAATAGATGCATTTTGAACTCTAAAAAAATCAAAATTTTAAATACCTAGTGCTCAATAGTGCTCAATATGCAAACTGGAGTGATGAACTTTGAAGAGACGAACGAAAATTTTCTTTCGCCAGAGAGAGAAACCTTATTTAGTCACCATCATGGACTCTATTCGCCGCACGCACTAGGGACAGTGACTGGTAAAAGAACAAAGTAAAAGTGACAGTTAAAATGAAACAAGTTTTTGTTTTTGTCATATTGATTTTGAATATGTTTTTTTATTTGGGATTTCATTGTTTCGGCCAAACCAATGAATTGGTTCGGTCGAACCATTTGGTTCGGCCGAACCCATTCAGTATGGTGAATGGAAAAAATCCAAAATTTCCTTCCTCTTAGAAAGTGTAAATCACTATTCTAAGCTAACCCTAATGTTTGTTTAGATTATTTGAATGAATTGGTTGCATGCATCTGAGTTTGATGCGACCTTTCAATTCATCCAATTACACAACAACAATGAACAACGAACTGCTACCCTTGAGTAGGTCTTTGTTGTTGTGGAAGATGAAGCATTGCTTATAGAAGCACAAGTTGATGTTCCTCCCAACCCCTTGTCTAACATTGAGAATAAGAAGAAGCATGTATGGTGTAAAATTTTCTCACGCCCTCACAAGAAGAAATGAGTACAAATGGTGATTTCAATATGTTGTATTTGATGCTTATCTTCATTATTTCAATGAATTCGTTGCATGCATCTGAATTTGATGTGACGTTTCAATTCCTGCTATTACAAGGGAATGATAAATAATGAAGTCTTGCACTCGAAGAGGATACTCTTGAGTTGGAAGATGAAGTGGAGGCCATGGATGAACAAGATGATTTTCCTCCCAACTTTCCCTATAACATTCAAAAGAAGAAGAAGAAGAAGGATCCTATATAGTTTAAAGTTTCCTTCCACCCTCGCAAGAAGAAGCGAGAAAAAACAGTGATTTCCAAATATTCTATTTCATGTTTGTTTTGATTATTTCAATGAATTGGTTGTTTGTATCTGAATTTGATGTGATGTTTCAAATCCTACTATTACAGGGCAATAATGAACAATGGACTCCTGCTTTCAAAGAGGATACTCATGATTGCAAAGATGAAGCGCACACCATGGAAGAACAAGATGATGTTCTTCCTCCCAACCCGCCATATACCATTGAGAAGAAGAAGAAGAAGGACCGTATATGGTCTAAAGACTCCTCATGCCCTCACAAGAAGAAACGAGAAGAAACAGTGATTTCAAAATCTTCAATTTAATGTTTGTTTTGATTATTTCAATGAATTCATTGCATGCATCTGAATTTCACGTGATGTTTCAATTCCTGCTATTACAGGTGAATGATGAACAACCGAGTCTTTCCCTCCAATAGGATACTATTGATTTCAATGACGAAGCTGAGGACATGGAAGAAGAAGATGATGTTGTTCCTCCTAACCCCCCATCTACCAATGTTTAGAGGAAGAAGGAGTGTATACGGTCTAAAGATTCCTCACGCCCTCGCAAGAAGAAATGAGAAGAAACAGTGATTTCCAAATCTTCTATTTAATGTTTTATTTCATTATTTCAATGAATTTATTGCATGCATCTAAATGTGATGTGAAATTTCAATTCCTGCTATTATAGGCCAACAATGAACAAAGAAGTCTTTCCCTCCAACCGAGTTCAAGGGAAGACAAAGTGGATGCCATGGAAGAACAAGATGATGTTGTTCCTCCCAACCCGCCATCTAATAATGTTGAGAAGAAGAAGAAGAAGAAGGAGCGTATATAGTCAAAAGTGTCAAGGGGCCTTGACATGGACGAACTAGAAGAAACAGTGAATTCCAATTCTTTTATTCAATGTTTGTTTTGATTATTTTAATGAATTGTTTGCATGCAACTCAATTTGAAATGACCTTTGAATTTTTGCTATTACAGGGCAAGGATGAACAACGGAGTACTGGCCTTGACCTAATTGGCCATGTCGTTGCAATTGAAATGGGAGAGGATAATATAGATGGACATGCAGATGGGGAGACCCCTAGCCTGCTAGTGGGGCAGGGAAATAAAGATGGACATGGGGACGGGGAGAGCACTGGCCTCCAAGTGGGAGAGGGTAATAGAGATGGACATTAGGATGGGGAGAACATTGGCTTGCATGTGGAATTGGGTAACACAAATGGACATGAGGACGGGGAGAGGAATGGACAGGTGGAGAGGGTAATAAAGATGGACATGGGGATGAGAAGAGCGCTAGCCTACAAGGGGGAGATGGAAATAAAGATGAACACAGGGATGGGGAGAGCACTGGTTTGCAAGTGGGAGAGGGTAATAAAGATGGACAAGGGGATGGGGACAACACTGGCTTGCAAGTGGGAGAGGGTAATAAAGATGGACATGGGGATGGGCAGAGCACTGGCTTGCAACTGGCAGAGGGTAATAAAGATAGACACTGGGATGAGGAGAGGGCTAGCCTACAGGGAGGTGATGGCAATAAAGATGGAAATGGGAACAAGGAGAGCTATGTCATGCCATCTATATCGGTATTAGACCCAACACACTTCCATGCTTCTATTCTTATTTCTTTATGAATCTTTGAATGTTCCTTCAATTATGCTTCACATCAATGATGTTTCCATTGTAGGAAAATCTGGTGGATGAACAGATGATGGAGTTCAAGGGCATAACTTTTAAGGTCGGTGATCGGGTTGACCTTTGGAGGCTGCATAAATGGGTTGCCAAAGGCATTGTACATTTTGTCGCCAGAAACACTCAGACCCACTGCTTTCAACACCTAGAAAATTATGTCAAAGTCAACATTGTTGAGGCCATTGCTGGTGAACGCTACATGCCTTTTCCACATCCTGGCGCAGAGACCATTAGAGAGTGTGTGGGAAGCTTCATCATATGAAAGCTCTCTGAGATGAAGCATTCTATTCTAGAGGTACACATAAACAATATGTTCCTATATGTATATACATATATATCATACTACATATATTTTTTCCATGCATACATTAATTCTCATTAATTGTTTCCTATAGGGTGAAGGTGTTAAACTTGCCAAGGACAAACCACAACGTATGAAGAAATATGTTATTTCATGTTCATCATCTATGAGGGTTCATGGAATTGGAATTACCCCTCCCAAAATACACAAGGAACCTAAGAAACGTGCCATTTATTACACAAGCATGAACTCCATTGCAAAGAATAGGCAACGTAGGAATGGATGAGACATGCTCCAAATACATTTTCTACATTGTCGGTTTCATAATTTTATTATTGAACAGTTGTGGTGTAGAGATACACCATTTTCATATATTTGAATACTATGTTGTTAAACATTTGATAGGAGAATTTTCATGGGTCTCTCTAATTATTTGATTATTGAACAACTATGCTGAACATATATACTAATTTCATAAAATAATTGGAACACATATATTGGAACATTATATGCTGAACATATATTGGAACACATAATTGTTATCCATTTCATATCAAAATTTTCATAGCTCTATAATTGTTTCATTACGATGAAGAATGCTATGAAGTCCACTTTCAATTCTTAGAACAATTATTTTGTTGACTGTGCATATATTCCTTTTTCCATGTGATTAGAACAAATAAAATGGTAGCAGTGTTTACAGTCTTGGAAAACACACTGTCCCCTGTCAGTTATTTTGTTATGATAAGTATTTCTTTTGTTACAACCAATAATGCAATGAAGTCCACTTTGAATTTTTAGAACAAGTCTTTGCTATGGTGGAGATGGCAAATTTCCGTATTCCATGTGATCGGAACAAGTAAAATGCTTGCATTCCTTGCACTATTGGAAAACACACTGTCCCCTCTGACTATTTTCCTTACGCAAAGTTTTTATTTTGCACGCTCCAAAAATGAAGTGAATTCCGGTTTGAATTTTTACATGAAGGATTTGGTAGAGTTTAGCTGGGGTTTTTCCCTTTTTCATGTCATTGTAACAAATAAAATGCTTGTATTGGTTGCTATTTTGGAAAACAAATTGTCCCCTATCTGTTATTTCCTTCTCAAAAAATCTTCATTTCCTACGTTCTCAAAAAGAAATGAAGTCCACTTTCAATTTTTAGAACAACTATTAGGTAGAGTGAAAATGCCATATTTCCTTTTTCCATGTGAGTGGAACACATAAAGCGCTTGTAGTGATTGCAGTTTTGGAAAACACACTGTCCCCTATTGGTTATTTCTTTTTTATCAGTAATTATTTATGATGCTGCATAAATGCATTTATGTCCACTTTCATATTTTATGAAATGTTTTCTATTTTATACCTGCTACAATAATGTAATCAAGTCCACTTTCAATTTTCATAACTAGTTGGTTGAGTACAAATGTCATTTCCTTTTTCCATGTGATGGGAACAAATTAAATGCTTGCATTGTTGGCAGTGTTGGAAAACGCACTGTCCTATGTCAGTTACTTCGATATGAATACTTACTTATGTATGTCATCTTACTTACAAATGTAAGAACGTGTCAATATCTTTGATCATGTAATTATTGAACAATTATGGTGTGGAATTACATTATATTTGATCATCTACTTATTGAAGAATTATGGTGTTGAATTCCATTATATGTGATCCTCTTATTTTTTATCTATTATCATGTGGAATTACAGTACTTTGGTATGTTTCAAAACTGCGGTCTTCTACCAATAGTTTCTTTGTCTGATTGTGTCCTCCCCTATTTGTGACCTCAACGGTTCATAGATCTGGGTAAAAATTATTTACTACTCTTAATTACTACTCTTGCAAATTTCATGACCTTCATATTTTTTAAGACCCCTTTCAACAAATATTTGATTTCAATATATGTTCATACCTTTCCAACAGAAAAATTCACATAACAGTTGCATTATGGAAAACACACTGGGCTGTGACTATCTTCTAAATTCTTCTTGAATGAGTCTTGCCTTCTTTTATGTAGACTTTAACAAAACAATGCTTTGAAGTTTTCCTTCTTTTTTCATGACAACCCTTGCTTTCACCAAACTTTCCATTTCATTATCTGTTCATATACTTGGAATAGACAATGCACATATCAGTCGCATGTTGGAAAACAATGTGGGTTGTGATTCACTTCTTATTTGATGTAGAATCTAAGCAAAGAATGGTTTGAAGTTCAACTTCCTATTTTTTGACAACCCTTACTTTCAGTAAAACACTCTTCTTCAATATTTTCTCTTATGTTTCGAACAAAAAATTTACATATAATTTGCATCATGGAAAACACAGTGCATTGTGGCTCACTTCTTATTTTATGCAGGGTGTAAGAATGGAATGTTTTGAAGTCAACGCCATTGTTCCTTGACAACCCTTACTTTGAGCAAAACACTCTTCTTCAATATCTGTTGATATGTGTCGAAGACAAACTTTACATAACAGTTTCATCATGGAAAACACAGTGGGTTCTGGCTCACTTCCTATTTATTTTAGGCTGTATCAAATGAATGTTTTGAGTTCACGTTCTAATTTTTTGAGACCCCTTACTCTCACCAAAACACTCCATTTGAATATTTGTTCATATGTTGCAAACAAAAAATTTACATAATAACTTTAGGATGGAAAACACATAGGGTTGTCATGCACACTTTTCAAATCTTCTTTAAAGTGAAAAGTAGTGTTATGCACATCGTAAGAAGACATTGTATTCAAGTTCACCTTCATATTTAATAACTGCCCTTGCTTCCAACAAAAGTTGCACCAAAAAAATAAAATTACATGATGGAAAACACACAGGGTGTCCATTGCACATTAATTCTTCTTGAAATACAACACTTTATTTTATAACAACCCTTACTCGCAACAAAAATTCCCTTTAAATACCATTATACATTTCAAACATGAGATGCACAAAAAAGAAAAGGTTGAGGATCTAAAACATAGAGGGTTTTCCCAGACTTTTCAAATCTTCTGGTGAATTTTTCCTTCATATTTTATAACTGGCCTTGCTTGTAGGAAAAGTTCCACATAAAAAAGAAAAAGAAAAAAAATGTTGCAGGATGCAAAAGACAGAGGGTTGTCCCTCACCTCTCAATTTTTCTTCAAATACAACACTTTCAGTTATGCATACTTTCAGAACACACTATATTGAAGTTCACCTTGATATTTTATAACAATCCTTACTTGTAGCAAACATTCCCTTTCAATACTATTATTTATTTCGAACAGGAGATGCACAAGAAAAAGGGTTGAGGATGGAAAACACAAAGGGTTTTCTCAGACTTTTTAAATCATGTTCAAAGACAATAGTTAGTGTTATGCACATAGTACGAAGACATTGTAGTGAAGCTCACCTTCATATTTTATAGCTAGCCTTTCTTGCAGGAAAAGTTTAAAAAAAAGAAAAAAGGAAAAAAAGGTTGCAAGATGGAAAACACAGAGGGTTGTCCCTCACCTCTCAATTCTTCTTCAAATACAACACTTTCAGTTATGCAGAATTTTATAACATACTATATTGAAGTTCACCTTGATATTTTATAAGAACCCTTACTTGCAACAAACCTTTGAATACCGTTATACATTTCAAACACAAGATGCACACAAAAATTTGAGGATGGAAAACACAAAGGGTTTTCCCACACTTTTCAAATCATCTTCAAAGACAACAGTTAGTTTTATGTACACCGTATGAAGACACTTTATTCAAGTTCACCTTCATATTTTATAACTGTCCTTGCTTCCAACACAAGTTGCACAAAAAAAAAGAAGTTGCACGATGGAAAACATAGAGGGTTGTCCCTCGCTTCTCAATTTTTGTTGAAAGACAATGCTTTCTGTTATGTAGACTGTAAGAACACAATGTATTGAAGTTCACCTTTATATTTTATAACAACCCTTACTTGCAACAAACATTCCCTTTCAAAACCGCTATACATTTCAAACACAAGATGCACAAGAAAAAGTTCTAGGATGGAAAACACATAGGGTTTTACCACACTTTTCAAATCTTCTTCAAAGACAATAGTTAGAGTTATGCACACCGTAGGAAGACAACGTATTGAAGTTCACCTTCATATTTTATAACTTTCATTGCCTCCAGCAAAAGTTGCACATGGAAAAAAAAAGAAAAGAAGCAAGTTGCACTATGGAAAACACAGAGGGTTGTCCCTCATTTCCTAGTTCTTCTAGCAAGACAACACTTTTTGTTTTGCAGACTGTAAGAACACAGTGTATTGAATTTCAACTTCATATTTTATAACAACCCTTACTTGCAACAAACATTCAAATTCAATACCGTTATACATTTCAAACATAATATGCACAGAAAAACCTTTTGTAGACTAGTCACAACACTATAACCAACGAAAAATGAGTCTCTTACACTTGTAACTTAGTTTGAATTACTCTTCAATGTCTTTTTAGCCTTGTAAGGAATGAAATTCAAAATACTCCAAATACTATTCAATATAGGCCTTTTGACAACTTTGTCATGAGAGGATAGTCAATAAATGGTCTCGATAAACTCATAAATTCAGCAATCCCTATGTTGGAATGGAGTCACCTATGCCCACAAACCTTTTCCAAAACAAAATGAGAGAACAACGACTCATATTCTAAAAACAAAACTCATTAAGTCACCAATGTACACAGTCATTTACATATTTTACACATTTTTTGTAGACCTTGGGCTTCATGATAGCTACCCAAAACAACCTTACAATGCTCTTCAATCTGCACATCGTTTATAATACTCATCAAACATTCCTCTCACCAATTTTTAGGAGATTCAAATGGTGCAAATCTAAGAAGCACAATTTTTAATATACACTTTTTACCCAAACTTAGGGTTTTAGCCACCTGGAGAAAAACATCAATATCTTTGAGAATTCAAAATCAATTTGTATGAAACGAAATGAATCATAAAGTAGACTCAGAGGGCTACCATGTACAATGAATGAGGAGACAATTTATCCCTAGAATATGGTCGTAAAATGGCCTCAAACACAAAAAATGCAGGAAAATAACTAAAAAACAGAGTATGCCATTCATTTTTTTACTATTACATCAATGACAACACTTTCTATTATGCAGAGTGTAAGAAAAGAATGTATTTAATTTCACCTTCATATTTTATTACAACCCTTACTTGCAACAAACATCCCATTTCAATTTCCTTATACATTTGGAACACATCGTGCAGAAAAAAATGTTGCAGATTGGAAAAAACTCAAGGTTCTCCCTCACCTCTGAAATATTGTTCTAAGAGAACAATTTTTGCTATGCAAACTGTAAGAAAGCAGTGTATTATAGTTCACCTTCATATTTTCTAACAACCCATTACTTGCAGCAGACATTCCATTTCAATATCCTTATATAGTTTGAAGAGAAGATGCACAAGAAAAGTTGTAGAATGGAAGACACAGAGAACTACTGAAGAAAATTACAATCCACATTTAATACTGCTAACATTGACAACTATGTCAACCATTTATGAATGGGTATAATCTCTGTGTTCTCAACATCCAAAAGAATTTTCCACACTCTGATTGTCAAGGTGGACTTTACATCATACAATGTTGGCACCCTATAATTCGCATGTAGTGACCTGAAGGAGGGCCTAACACGATGGATCTCAAACCTGACAATGTGGTTGAATTTGAACACGAACATCAACCATTCCTCCAAAGTACCTATGTGATTACTAATTATAGATTCCCCCTTGAGGAATCTCATAAACCTCATGCTCAGCTGGTCTATAAGATTGTGCTTGCGTATGATAACTGTTGGTCTAATGCACACCTTCCAGATGCAACCAGCTAGGAAAAGGTCTCGAATTTTATGGTAAAGGGACATTGGCCAATCACATAAATTGAAAATATCTATTTCTAGACTGTAATATTGAACTTCCATTCCCATATGTTCCCATACACCAAAGACGTTGAAGAAGTGAGCATAATTATCATAGTGCAAATCTGTGCGATTTGGCCCCTTTCTATTAATTCTCATTAACATCTTTTCCTGCAACCTGTACGGGAGGCTCAACTCCTCAATTTGAGCAAGAATATTGCATGGGATATAGGGGTGGTAGTTGGTCAACCAACTAGCCACCCATGCTCATGAACTGTGGGACATCTTCTATAGAACTACAACAAGAGGTACTCAAATTCTTGAAATGAAAGACAAAACAACTTTGTCAGAAGGTACACCTGCATTCTCTAATTAGAAATACATTGTCAATGCAATGGAAACAGTGAAAAATAAGCGAGAAAAGTGGAAGATATAGATAATGTTAGCACTGAAGATATTGTACCTATTCTTTGGAATTGAACAAGGCAGCATGTGCAATATCTTGAATGGGCATATGGCAATGCACAAGTCAAACAATAGGAAGAACAATGCCTGAAAGGAAAGACAACAAAATTTTAGCACATACAACAACATTATCTAATTAGAAACACACGCACTATGTAGGGAAAATGTCTTTTCCAACATGGAAAATAATGTCAGCATTCTATTTTTTGCAATCAGATGAGTCAAAGTAATGAATTGTAGAAAAATTATTTTTGTATCTTTTATTCATATTGTTGATTATATTCATTGCACTTATGTATCTTTCTAACTAAAAGCATTGCTTCCCATTTCATAACTAAAAAAAAAATGCTGATACATGACAACCTTACTTTCACGAAACATTCCATTTGACTATCTCTTCATATGTTTCGAACAAAAAATGCACATAACAGTTTCAAATGTGGAAAACACACTGGGTTGTGAGACACTATTGATTTTATGCAGACTGTAACAAAACAATGTTTTGAAGTTCACCTTCTTGATAGATGATAACCCTTACTTTCAGCAAACATTCCATTTCAATATGTCTTCATATGTTTCGATCAGAAAAAGCACATAACAATTGGATGATGGAAAACACACTGGGAGGTGACTGACTTCTTCTTTTAAGCATATTGTAAGAGAAAAATGTTTTGAAGTTCACCTTCTTCTTTTATGACAAACCTTACCTTCAGCAAAACAATCCATTTCAATATCTGTTCATACGTTAGGAAAACAAAATGCACATCACAGTTGCAAGATGGAAAATAGACCGCGTTGTCAATCACCTGTTATTTTATGTAGGCTGTAAGAAAATGCACATAACAATTTGAAATGTGGAAAACACACTGGGTTGTGAGACACAGATGATTTTATGCAGACTATAACAGAACAATGTTTTGAAGTTCACCTTCTTGATAGATGATAACCCTTACTTACAACAAACATTCCATTTCAATATGTCTTCATATGTTTCGATTAGAAAAAGCACAATACAGTTGCATGATGGAAAACACACTGGGAGGTGACTGACTTCTTCTTTTAAGCAGACTATACCAGAACAATGTTTTGAAGTTCACCTTCTTCTTTTATGAAAACCCTTACCTTTAGCAAAACAGTCCATTTCAATATCTGTTCATACGTTAGGAACACAAAATGCACATCACAGTTGTAGGATGGAAAACAGACTGCGTTGTCAGTCACTTATTTTTTTATGTAGGCTGTAAGAAAATCATGTTTTTCATTGTAGGTCAGCAGAGTCAAATTTGTCAACTTAACTATCTGAAACTCTTTACCACCAAATCCACCCTTGGTTTGCAGAGACTGTCTTCCCCAAACGCCTATTCAGGAAACCCTTCTTTGAAGCCATTCACATGAGGGTAACTTGGATAACTATATTCCACTCTTTCTCAAACCTTCAAACCAAGTCAAAAACCTTTATTGAGGCTTGCACATGCTTAAAAGAAGAAGGGATATCACTGCCCTCACCTTTTTTATGAAACCCTAACCTAAAACCTCTCTTTTAGTAAGGGAATGTTTATCAAACCCGGGGGCATCAAAGTTGAAGGTAAGATTAAGTTTTTGCAAGCTTAATTTGTCGTGTTTGAAGAGTGTTTAGAGTTTGGGAAGCTTGGGAACATTTAATTCCATAAAAACATCATGAAAAGGCTCAAAATGAGGGTTTAGTAAAAAAGTGTGTTGGGAACCATTTCTTCCAAAAGTAATTGTGGATGTGCTAGTTTCAGTAACTGGTTAATGATGCCTCATCAAAACACCTAACGAATTCAAACAGTCCTTTAACAAGTCTCAAAACTTAGGTATCATCTACTTTTAGGAATAGTCAAGAAAACGCTAATCTACTAAACCCTTACTTTATGCACAAAAAAAGCTCTAACAAATGAGGGTTTAATAGAATATTGTATTCAAAACCTTCCCATGCTCTGCCACCGAATGAAACATGTTAGAAATGTCTACCCATGCTTTAGGAACAAACTTTGAGCCCCATTGAATGCACTTTCCTCCATTCCCAACTTGTACACATCCTTTTTTTATTGGAAAACTTGTGTATTCTCTAAAGATGAGCATGAAAACATTGAATGGTTCACTTCCCTTGCATGATTCAACATATACACTTCTTAGGGCATGGTATTGCATAATGTCATACCAAAAATTGGACTTATGTAAGCAAAGTTATTAAATTTGAACCATACCTTCCATTGGGTTTACACTTGCTAAAGACAGTCGCCGACGAGGACTCCTTTCCCCAAATTGGAATGTTGAAGTGAACAAAAATAACCCAAAAAGAAATCATAAAGTTTATAACGTGGTACAAGCACATACTGGAAAAAAAGAAATTTGTAATACAATTACGTATTACAATATATAAATTGAAATGGGTTTTGTCATAGTCACCCGTATTAGATGTTGTATCCTCTGCCACATCCATAGCAGTTGCACCTGAAGTCTGACATTGCATATTGACATTTAGATTCAAACTATTGGTCACAGACAAGGGAAAGGAGTCATCCATAGGGGTTCGATGATCTAAATGTTGTGCAGAATGATTCGTACGCTAGGTTCAACGTCAACGACAATCCTTGCTTGCACTAAACCATGGAAACATGCAAATGGTGCTAGTTGCACCTTCATTAGGATCTAGAATGAATGCAAACGACAATGCATTTGATTGTCATAGGTCCTCTAGAAACCTATCCACGCATTTTGCGTATGATTGCACCTGTTGTAGAGATTGTGGCGGTGTACGCAACACTTTCTTCAAGAGTTCGTTTGTGTCATTCCAAAGAGACATTGTCACCACATGTTCATCATATACATGAGTGATATAAGGAGCTTGTGTAGGGGTGAGAACATTAGGATTGTTTTCCTCTATGACCCCCTATGACAATGTCTCGTTCAAATCCATCCCTGTATCAATTGGTTCACCTCCCCCATAGAAGAAATTTGTATTACACAGTAGACAATGCAAAACATAATTGACACCCATAATGTAACACAATTCAAATTGAAATTCACTTATCATGGATGACCCCTTCAATGGTAGATGATCTTTTCATCAATTCAACAACCTTGAGGACATTTTTGTAAGTGTTCCCCTACAAACCTCAAGGGCAGTCACAAACAAAAAGGTGCTCCCCAAATTTCTGAACAAGGTAGTGCATTGGCCTACTTTGACTTTTCACCCAGTATTGTACAGGATCTGTTTCATCAGAAATACAGTCATTGTTTGGAATTTCCTTGGCCCGCTCCACACTAGATCGCATATTTAAACACTTTTGGTTTGTCAAAAAACCATAATGCTGCAACTTTTCCTTTTTCCTATAGAATGGTTCCATTTTATACACAAGTGTGTAGTACAAATAGTCCATTCTCCTTGTGCATTTTTTTGAACGATCACACAAGTACCAAGTTTTGATTGTGTAATGGTATGACTCGATGGCTGCATTCGTATCTTGGTTGGCATGTGGGAATAGTCTCTAATTTTTTGCGCACATGGCTGTGAAAAAAAAATCTAATAGTCAAGTAAACCACAACATATTAGAGGCGACATCAAAGAATTTGAATGGTGCGAATCCTGCGAGGTGATAAAAATTGTCAACTCACCAATACAACCTTCTCCTTCGCACCAGGTCTTGTTGAAGTACTTTAAGAATCGGGGTTGATCATTGAACTCTTGAAAGAAAGAGTTCAATAACTAAGTGACACAATCTTCAGTGTCACCGATTGCCATCATGATAGCGCCAAGACTGTGAAAGATATCCATTGCCCTTTCCTTGTCTGCATACTTATATACATTCTTTAGCTAGGCCCTTTTGACATGCCAAAGGCATAGAAGCACATGACATTGAAAGACAACCCTAATAGACAATACAAATGATATTGTTTACCGCTCAACTGCATGAGATAGTGGCATTGAAAATGAATACCAAACGAGAAAGGTAGATAAATGAAGAAAGGGATGCACATACTATATGGCTTGGATTTCTACAATCGCATCATTGGTCAAGAATGCATTGATTCTCCATTCGGGCCTGGCTATTCTTCCATGGTCATGCAATACGTGTAGCCACACAAAGATGTCCTCAATCTTGTTTCATGGGGATACTACCCACACAATCGACACACCACTCTATTGCTCGTCGAAAGTGAGGACAATATACAATGGATACTATAGAGAGAACAACTCAGTGTGAGCATTGTCAAGTTTACAGCTAGCAAGATCATTGAAGACACGAAGAATTATTTGTCAATGTTTGTAAGGCCTCACCCCATATTTGTTAGTTGCAAACGTGGAATCCATCGAGATGATTGAATTGTGCGAGTGGGTAACCATCCTATCCAGCATCCATGGAGTCTGAATCCCGATAACAAAAGGTGTATTCCTCCCATCAGGCCGTTGAAAGTAGAAGAAGTTGTCAAAGTCCTCTCCACTCCATAGTAGCATACTTGTTGAGTCCACTTTGTGTTTATGTGCATGAGTAGAACGCACCTTTTTCCAGGCATTCATAGCATCCTTTCTCGTAAGGAATTGATCTCTCTTGGACATCATGCCACATAAGATAGGATCACTGATGTGTCTATCCATTATAGCATTGACACTGACGTCCATGAGCAAAAGGCTTTCAATATAGCTTTTGCACTCCGCGAATAGATTAGCGGCAAACATAGAACGCTTCTCTCCACTTGTGTCGTGAATGCCATGGCAATATTGACCATTTTTATCAATGTGGAACATTTCTTTGTAGATAATATAGGAAACATCGAGTTTTCCATTCATAACCTTCTCCATGAAGTGGTATTGACAACCTCACATTTGTATAAACGTCTTATGTGGTTTCTTCTCTGGTGGAGGCTGGCTTTTGTTGTCTTCAGGACCGTATTAACACCAGTAGCTGTGAGAAAGGGATCATCTCATCATGTTGAACCAAGGAGAGTAAAATATCATTCGACCATAGAAATGAATGTCGAAAGATACAAACCTCTGATAGGAAATTGTTTTGCCATAAGTTTTTTCGTTAACGGGATAGGAGGCGGTAGGTTCTCTTGTTTTCTTGTACACAAATTTGGTTTCGAAACCTTCAACGAACATTTCACCGCGAATGAAATGATCAAGTCTCGTAAGAGGAATTGCTGCAACAAGGTCAGGGACCTTATCCTTGTTGATGGAAATATCAGCCCATTCCAAATCGGAAGACGAAAAAGGAAAGCCTCCATTTTGTACATCTTGCTTCTTCCATTTCAAACCTCTCCCCATTCTAGGAAATGACAAAATTGGATGAATATTTAACATTAGTGTGGATTGTGTGAAGAAAAAGAAATAAACCATTCATTAAACATAGATAAAATGTGCTTGCATAGCTGTCACCCGCGTGAAACCAATACGAGGTTGCTGACTTCAACCGAGGAAAATTAAAGGTGATAGATTCAATCAAGCTACACATAAAATATAACACAAACGCATGCTAGAAATCAGGCAGTCCATCTCAATGTACAGGTGGACATAGAAAGGACAATAAAAAATGGCAAGCAAAAACTTTAATGACATCCTAGTATGGAAGAGAAAATAAAAAAAATTGCATCCATCGCTGTGAGCAATGCCAAAATGATAACATGTTTCTTGCATCTGTTGAAAAAAAAAGAATCAGTAATGGAGAGTAAGAGGAAAGGCATAAAACTGAAATTTTTTCTATGAACCATGATGTAAGTGATTGTAGGTTGGAAAACACAGTGTGTACAAACTAGCCTCCACGCTAACATAAAGACCGCAACCCCGCAAGTAAATATAAAAAAGGTTTCAGAGAGTATGGGGTGTACAAACCTCTTTTACCTAAGGAGGCATGTTGTGATATTCATCCTTCCATTTCACATGACTTAACATGAGGATCAAAAGCACATCTAGCAATTAATGAAATAAACAAGTGAAGGTTGAACCACACGATCAGTGGTTCAACCTAGAACTTCATATGTGGCGTAAGAGTGTAACATGCATCACAATATGTAATTACTTATACAATAGCAACAATAGATGTATTATCATGGGAAGATACGTTGGTTGTGTTGTGTGTGTAAGTGTTAAAGGAGAGGAAGGGTTAGAGGGCAAGCAAAACCTTTGATGACAACCTTGTATGTAAAAAGACTAAGTGCATCCATTGTTGCGAGCAACGCCAAAATGATAACATGTTTCTTGCATCTGTTGAAAACAAGATGAATCAGTAATGGAGTGTATGAGGAAACGTATAAAGGTTTAAAATTTTCTATGAACCATGATGTAAGTGAATGCAAGTTGGAAAACACAGCGTGTAGATGAACCTCCACACTGACATGAAGATCGCAACCCCGCATGTAAATATAACAAATATTTTAGAGAATATGGGGTGTACAAACCTCTTTTACTTGAAGAAGCATGTTGTGATATTCAACCTTCCATTTCGCGTGACTTAACATGAGGAGCAATAGCACTTCTAGTAATTAACGAAATAAACAAGTGAAGGTTGAACCACACGTTCAGTGGTTCAACGTAGAACTTCGTATGTGGCGTAGGAGTGTAACATGCATCACAGTATGTAATTAATTATACAATGGAAACAAGAGATGTATTATCATGGGAATATACATTGGTTGTGTTGCGTGTGTAAGTGTTAAAGGAGAGGAAGGGTTAGAGGGCAAGCAAAACCTTTGATGACAACCTTGTATGTAAAAAGAATAAGTGCATCCATTGATGCGAGCAACACCAAAATCATAACATGTTTCTTGCATTTGTTGAAAAAAATATAAATTAGTAATGGAGTGTATGAGGAAAGGTATAAAGGTGTAAAATTTTCTATCAACCATGATGTAAGCGAATGCAGGTTGGAAAACAATCGTGTAGATGAACCTCCACACTGACATAAAGACCACAACCCTGCATGTAAATATAACAAATATTTCAGAGAATATGGGGTGTACAAACCTCTCTTACCTGAGGAGGCATGTTGTGATATTCAACCTTCCGTTTAGGGGGTCTTAACATGTGCAGCAAAGGCACATCTAGAAATTCATGAAAAAAGGAAGTGAAGGTTGAACCACATGATGAGTGGTTCAACCTGCAACTTTGTATGTGGCGTATGAGTGTAATGTGCATAACACTATGTAATTAATTATACAGTTCCAAGAATGGATGTATTAGGTAAGATACCTTGGTTGTGGTGCATGTGTATGTGTTAACGGAGAGGAAAGGTTACAGGGCAACCAAAACCTTTTAGAACCTTTTATGTAAATAAATGTGCATCCATTGGTGCCAACAATGCCAAAAGAATAAAAAAAAATTTGCATCTGTTGACAAAATCATGAATCAGTAATGGAGTGAATGAAGAAATTCATACATGTGCAAATTTTCCTATCAACCATGATGTCAACCAATGCATGTTGGAAAACACAGTGTCTACTGGAACCTCAAAGTGGACATAAAGACCACATGTAAAATCACAACCTCACGTGAAAGAAGAATAAGACGTCATAGTATATGGGGTGTACAAACCTGTTTTACCTAAGCAGGCATGTTGTGATATCGACCCTTCCATATGGGGTGAGTTAACATGACCAACAAAAGCGTATATGACAATGCATGAACTAAAAAAGTGCAAGTTGAACAATTGGATGGGAAGTCCAACCTGCAACTTTTTATGTAGCCTATAAGCCTAATGTGAATAATAACATGTAATTACTTCTATGGCTGCCAACAATGTGAAAAGAAAAGAAACACGATCATTGCATCTGGTGATAAAAAAATCAGTCAATGAAGTCAAACATCTATGAACATAAAACTAAACATGACCAACAAAAGAACATCAAGCACAAAAGTAAAAAATTCCACCCTTCAGCTTACAGCAAGCAAACATATCGAAAGTACAACCCACAGTGTTTTCCAACATACCTATAGTTTATTAATTAGAGAAAGTTCAAACACAATTTCTAGTCTAGCTATGACTCGTTTTATATTTTGAAGATGTTTCTTTCATTACATTTGTATTGTGTAAACAAGAAAAAGATTTCATTCCAAAAAAAGAGAAACAATTGCCTGGAAACATGAAAGTCATGTGTGAAATGGTAGACAAGTTTTGTAAATAACTTATCAAACAAAAAACCTTTGCATTCTCTAATGAGAAAGACACTCTCCAAGCTAACCAAAGAATGGTTGCAAAGCTACAGACAAGTATTGAAGACATTCAAAACTCTATCCAAAAAATGGGCGTTATTGTCCTAAGGGTTGATAAGGAAGCAGTTGCTCCAAACATACAAATAAAATGTACTTATAACTGAAACCCAACACTATGTTTCCCATTTACAATTATTTTCTGCACTTCTTTTTTCAATCGACTGAAATTTAAACACAACAATGGAATGTGTGAATTGGAAGACATTCATGCTATTTTGTAACATTCCATGTCGCAAAACCGTGGATGTTAAGAAGCAAGCAACCCACCATGAGACAACCCTTTCCATTTAAACAAGGAGATTCACATAACTGAAACCCAACAATGTGTTTCCCATTCATAATTATTTTGTGCAATTTTTTTTTCAATCGACTAAAATTAAAACACAAGAATGGAATGTGTTAATTTGAAGACATTCATGCTATTTTGTAACATTCCACATTGCACAACCGTGGGTGTTAAGAAGCAAGCAACCCACCATGAGACAACCCTTTCCATTTA
>VDFB02390599.1:0-25254 GCA_007258455.2 Sequoia sempervirens | reverse complement strand
GAAACACCAATCCTTAACAAAGAACCCTAGTCTTTGGTGGGTTTTAAAGGAAATTGCATTTTATCCCTATTCAGATTCCTAATTGGGCACTTAGGCTAGTAGCCCAAAAGTAGGGTTTGGTGTAAGCGATGGTTAGGTGGAGTTAGGAGGGTCTGAAAGAGAAAGAAGTGAGATGTTTTGAAACCTTTGTATCACCCTCACACCCCTGCAAAGTTGTGTTCAACGTTTTGGAGGTTTTAACCTTTAGGAAGGATTAAGGGTTAAAAGAAGAATGGAGGAATTGCATCAAGGAGAGCTTGATTGTTGAAAATTGACAAGGTAGAGAGGTTGGCCAGGAGAACCAGGGGAACCTAATCAAGAAAGAGTTCCTATAGGTTAATTTGGAGTAGCATAACACCGAGGAGGTCTTCCAAGTGAGACCTAGAGCAGGAATCAGTGATTGATTCCTCCAACCCCTCTCCCTATCACATTTTTTGTCCAAAAAAAATCTACATTCTTTTGGAGTAGGGAAAACATAGGAGTTGCAATCTTGTTGAAATTTTCTATGAATCTCCGGTAGTATCCAGCATGTCCTAAGAAACTTCTAACGTTAGTTTGGTTTTTCTGAGTCTCAATTTGTTGTATTACCTCAATTTTCTTAGGATCCACTTTTATCCCTTCAACTAAAATATGGTGTCCCAACACTATCCCTTGTTCTACCATTATTAGGAATTTTTTCTTGACTCAGGGATAGTCAATGGTCCTCACATCATTTCAATACTTGGTCCAAATTCTAAAGGTCTTCATCAAAATTTGATCCATATACAGTGAAGTCATCCATGTAGACTTCCACACATTCATTCACTAGCTCAGCGAATATTGCCAGGATAGCTCTCTGAAATATTGCAGGAGCATTGCATAGCCCAAAATGAAGGACATGATATGCGAATTTTCCCCAAGGGCAAGTAAATTTTTTTTTTCCTTGGTTTTCCACGACTACTTGCATTTGGTTATATCTAGTGAATCCATCCAGGAATGAGAAATACTTCATCCCAACCAAATTATCCAAGACTTGGTCTACAAATGGTAGAGGGAAGTAATCTCTATGGGTAGCTTTGTTGAGTTCCCTATAGTCAAAAAACACTCTCCACTTCCCATTTTTCTTTGGGACAACTACTAGAGGTGAAACCCATTGGCTGTCAGAAATGGGATAGATGAATCCTACTTTTGGGAGTTTCTCAATTTATGTTTTAACAATGTATTTCAAGGTCAGATTGAGTCTTTGTTATGGTTGACGAATAGGTCTAACATCCTCAGTATAGATGTGATGGGTACAAACACTTGGGTATATTCTTCTCATGTCTGTATAATCCCAAGAAAAAGCTTTAGATCTGGTCACCAAAACATCAAACAATTTGTGCTCTTCTGGCTCTGTCAACTAGTTGTTGATATTCAAAGTTTTTCTTGGTAATAACATGATGGTTTTGACCCCTGGATGGTTGGAGGTGACAATATAAAATTCTCTAGTCAAAGTGTTGAGAGGACAACTATGTGGTATGGTTCTATGGAGTCTGGCAATATCTTCAAAGAAATGATCCATTTTTGGAATGATATTAGTTGGGGGGAAAGGTAACCTCATGAAGCTGGTGTAATCAAATTTGGTGTGATAAACATTGATTGGGTGCCCTAGAATCTCTTCTATGTCTACCATTTCCTCATCACTTGAGTCCATGATAAGATATTCCATATTTTTTTCCAATTCATCTTCCAACTCCTCACCATGTTGTTTAATGACTACCATAGCAAGTGAGGCTAGATTTCCTTGTTCATTGGGACCATATGGTTCATCAACCCAAACTTTATTATGTTCAAAAGGTTTAGTTGGGATACAGGAATAAATTTTTGCTATTGGGACCATATGAAATGGTCATTCCTCCCTCTTTGTAGTCAATCTTGGCTATAACAGTAGCTAGCCACAGTCTTCTTAGGATTATCGAATAACTATCCTTTGGTGTGAGGGACTGGATTATTTGAAATTTTACTGGATATTCCCAAACCGTCAACCTTAACAAGAACATTTTCTATGACACCTTTAGGAATAGCAATGGATTAATTTTCCATTTGCAACACTGTAGTTGTGGGACGTAAATCAACGAGTCCCAAATTTTCTATAACATCAACTGTCATTACATTAATGGCTGCTCCTAGGTCCACAATGCATTAGGTATTTCTACCTTGTTAATTGTCACTATTATAAGTGGACTAACTAGGTCATCATATTTTGAAGCTGTGGTTTTTCCAGCCAAAAAGTCAGCTAGATATCCGTTTATGTGAACAGTATTAATTTGTTTTGGTTTCCTTCCTGGTGTTTTGATGCACAACTATTTAATCAGTTGGTTTAGTTCATGAATATCTTTAATTTCTTGTAAAAAATGAATCTTGATTTGAAGTTGCTTAATTTCTTGTATTAATGGTTTTAAAGTGGATAGTCATTTCTCGAGAGTTATTCAAGATGGTCGATTTGAGAGACACTCGTGAAAAAGGTGTTTGAATTTCTTCAATGAAAAGTTCTTAAAAGATTTGTTGATAAGTTGACCACCTCTTTCTTGAGGAATTCGCGGTTCCGGCGGTGAGATGAAGGTGGCTGTTCCTCGACATTTTACAATTTTTTCTAGTTGTGGAAGATTTTAGTTGTTTTAGGCAGATTTCGGCTTAGCTCATCTAAGATCTCAACCATAGTAGCCGAGCATTTTTCCCAATCTTTAACCCAAGTTTGCCAACGGGATACGAAGTATTAAGTCCAATCATGTTCTCTATTTTGTTGAATACATCAGTATTTTGGATGATTGGCTCTTTTGGATTAGGATAGGCTGTGCCTGAAGCTGTCGCTGATCGACCTACCATTTTGTTGGAGGCCCCGAGGGCTAGTAAAAGGTCTCCGCCATGTATTTGTGCAATCCTCCCCACCGACTTTGGAGGTCAATCCCAATGGCAGCGGCACTTCGTGCACCATTGCCAAGCGTTTTGGCTTGGCCATTGGAGGTCAAATTTTAGATTTATATTTTCCTACTTCAGGTGGCCCTCCAAGCAACTTAGTGCTTGAGGCCAAGGTGTTGCTCACTACTTATTATTCTAATTATTTGGGGGCTGCTATGAGGGATTTGAATTCTATCCATAAGAGAAATTCCCTCCAAGTCTTTGATTGACAAAATTCATCTCCTCCTCAACATGAGATGTCCTTTTCTTGGAATTTTTTATTGCATTTAGGATCTCACATTGATCAATGGAATGATTCTTCTCACAAACTTGACAAATGTCAATTTTGTCCAAAGGACATTCTCTTAATAGTGCTTGCTTTCACACTTAGGAATAATAGACAGAGCAAGCGTCCATGACGCAAGCTGGATTAAATTTATCGCTATGCTTGGAATTGAATGAGAATGTCAGTTTTGAGATTTGCTATCTCCTTATGCAGTTTACCTATTTCATTGGAACCTCTAAAAAGAGTAGATTTATGAATACCTCCTTGGGTACGGGAGAAATTCTGGCATAACTCAGTGATATCATTGAGTCCAAGTTGAGACACACCTCCTTTTCCCATTAAATCTAGACTTCTCCTAACATATTCATCAAGTCCCTTCAGAAATATGGTCTTCAAAATTTTGAGACTTATGGCTTCTTAACCACATCGTTTAGACAAGAAGATGAACCCATCCAGGTAATCTTCTAGGCTCTCATCTTCGTTTTGTTTCAGTTTGAATAACTCCTCTTTCCTATCGCTGACTCTACAGTAACTTTGGTATTTTTCCAAAAAGGAAAATTCCATATCATCCTAGGTGGATATTGACCCTGAAGCTAATCCCATGAACCAACACATAGCAACGTCCTTCAAAGTGGAAGGGAAGAGCTTCAATTTTTGGTTGTCATTTTTGTAGTCATAGGTCTGACACAAAACTTTAAACTAAAAAAGGAACCGGTCAGGGTCTTCAGAGGATAAATATCTGAAGGTTGGCAAGATGGATGGTGAAATTTTTTTCATAGGCGTCTCATCATCTTGGTCGAGAGCAATAGGATAGGTAAATGTTCACACTCCTGCTCTTGGGTTAGTGTTAGTGCCATTTCTATGGTTATCACCCATGATGTCGAAAGGAATGCGTTATTGTACAAAAGTTTTCTCAAATGGTTGAGGTTCTGGGATGTGCAAAGGAATGCTTTCTTTGATAAATATTTGCTCTAATGGCTAAGGCTCTTGGGTATACTGGGATGTCTCAGGTTGATCTTGCTCGATCAATTCTTCAATAAGTTCTTCAACTGAGACTTCTACCTCCCTACTTGTGGTTGGAACATCTTTTGGGGGGGGGGGTTGTTGGCAAAACAAGGACAAACAACTAAGAGGGGGGGGGAATTAGTTGTCACAAAATAATAAACTTTTCAAACTTTACTTAACTTAATCTCGCATCCGATGAATAAGCAATTAACACAATAGAGTATTAATAAAAAGAACACCAATAATTTTATGCTAAAACCCTTATTGTGTCCGCGGATGTTAGGCCCACAATATTATAACACCCCATTAAAAAGTGGTATTGAAAATACAAAAGGGGAATGCACATGCATTCAGAATATTGTTTAGAGCTCATCGCCACCTCGCCACAAGGCCTCATTTCCAAACAACAGAATAGGATTAAAAATATGGATGGCACAAACCTAAGGAAATTAGCTTCCACGTGCTTCCACCATTATAGTTCCACCAAGACAGAAAACTCATTCACTTTTCACTAAACTACTTCACACTTTGCTCGATCTTCTTCACACTCTGCTCTACAATCGAATGATATTCTCACATACAAACATAGGAGCACACCTAGCACATGAAGCACACTTTCAGACTGGCGAAATAATGCTTTATATTCAAGCATGAGATTTCATCCACAACTTAGTCAGCCAGGAAAATAAAACATATTTGCAATGTCGACCCAAATTTACAATTAAATTTTCATGTGGATCTAAACATCGTCGGCCAAAACAATGATGCAACCCAAAACAATATTCACGAGCGCGCCAAACATTCAAATTTAACTTTTCAAGGATCCACAACACGTTACCACCATCATGTCGGCCAAGAACATGAAAACCCAAACGTGCGCAAGAAAAATCTTTGACCATGAGCACACTGATCAATGTGGACGCACTACAAAGATAGAGCATAATCTAGAGACACCCAAAAACATCAAGAAATAATAGAAAAACATCCACAACAACTGAGATTACCAGAATCACACAAAATTCACTTAGGAACACTAACAGAGACCACATAAATACTATCAGACCACAACATGATCAAATCTATACGCGGACCTCTGAAACTTCAGGTAGATGATCTAGATACTCTCAAAAATAAATCCTTTAGTCCATAGCGGTTGAACTTCAATGTACAGAACAAGACGCCTTCATGACCTGCACAGTTCCACTGGGAACCTGGAACACTTTCTTGTACAATTTTCTCAATATCCTTGACATATACAACCTCTGATACACCAAATGCTAATAGTGTTGGCATCAATGAAAACCACATATCAACAACACATCCACAACATCCAACAGGGGTTTGGTATGAATCTTCTGTGTGGACCTCATTTCCTGACCATGAAAAAAAAGAAGCTTGACAACTTTTTTTTCTTCTAAAAGAGGTATTCAAGCAATCTCCTATTAACACTAGAAAAGGAAGTCCCCGTCAACAGTGCCAAAAAGTGACAGCTTGTCGTGAGGTTTTATCGCTTTAGTTGAAAATGTATCAATTATATCGACCGGGTAGTTCGAAGGTTGTATGCAATAGGGGACATCTTGGCTATCTCTCTTAGATTTTCTGAATTCTTGAAACGGTTGTAAGCAAAAGTTATACTAGAAAGCATTCAAACTAGAAAGTGTAAAGTTGTTTAAGCTAGAAAGCATGAGATTGTTAAGCTAGAAAGCATATAAATTACCTAATAAGTAATACTTGCAATTAATCTGTGAAGTTTTAAATGAAAACATGTAATGGCTTGAATACCTCACGAAAGTCTGTCACTTTTTGGCATCATTGTTAGGGACTTCCTTTTCTAGTGTTAGTAGGAGATTGCTTGAATACCTCTTTTAGAAAGAAAAAAGTTGTCAGACTTATTTTTTTTGCATTAAAAGGACTTGTTCCACTATGCACACTTGAATTTTCAATGCCTAGAATTTTGGCTCTGTATCTTCAACTACTTGAAGTCCACTTAAATTCCACTCGGTCATGCATAATTTCCTATACAATGACTTAAAGCTATACCATTATATTAGTGTTAGTTAGCTAATTTCAATCGATTTAGGAAATAAAGATTTATACATTTTTTTACCAAAATTAAGAAATTATTTATCCTAAAAAATAAACAATTGGCAGGGCTAAAGTGACTGGTAAGAACAATGAAGGGTTTCTAGATTATTATAATTATGAGATTATTTATACTTCATCACAAACCGATTAGTAATATTATCAACTTTTAAAATGGATGTATTACACTTAGAAGATTTTGAACTTACTTAAAATTCAAAGCTAGGTCGTTGTTTGATGCCTCCATGTGTTGGGGTAGCAAATACTGAGGTAGGGTTTGGTATGCTACAAGAAGAAAGATATTTTTCATCCTTAAAACTATCTAAATCCTCTTCTTCAATTCTAGATCATTCGACATACACCTTGCTCTCATTCCCTATTCCGAGTGTATTTGAAGATTCTCCTTGATATGACACACTCAAATCCGTAAAATTAGTCGTAGAAGAATTTCTCATTCTCAAAATGCTTCGACTTTCCCTAGGAATGAGGCTTGTGTTTGGTAGCACTTCAACTCTCAAAGAACCACGACACCCAGACAATAACATCTCATCTTCTATCCTTATGGCTTCAATTTTTTCCGCTTCAAAATCAACTATCCATCTCCTTCTCAGAAGATATTGAACCTTAGGATGCAGAGCATGTATAAAGGTGACAACCGATATTGATTGGGTAGGAACATTGGATTGGGGAATTTATCTCAAGATTCTTGTAAATCTATCAATAAAATTCCCGACGTCCTCATCTTCTCTCTTCTGAATTAAGAAAATGGATCTCAACATAGTAGCTACATCGACCACAATTTTGAATCTTTTAGTAAATCTATTCCTCATAGTATTCTAATTGGTAATTACATCCATCATCTAATCATTTGAACCAATATGCCACTCGACCAACCAAAGATTCACCAAAAATTTAAACAACCACATCTTCCTCAGTAACTCCAGAAATAGCACAAGCAACAGTAAAAACTTGTATACGATACTCAGGATCTCATGTATCTTCCCCAGTGAATCTTGGAAAGTGTTCTCTTGAATTGGAAGGAAGAGGTGAATTTGTTGCTAATGCTAGAGGTCTAAAACATCCTCTCCATGGCTGTGAGGAAGTGGAAGCCATCAAAATAAAATATGATGAAGTAGAGAAAGTTTTGCTTCTTAGATTCGCAAATCCCTTTCCAAGAAAATATAATTTCCTAACTCAAATTAATTTTTTGGTGGCACTCTTTGGGCTGGTGGCGGATTTTGATTTTGGTTAGGCCGAGGCAAAGGATTAGGATAATGCACAATTTCAATCCTTGGAAACCTCTCTACCACTTTCCTAGGCGGGTGTTGTGCTCGTTCCTCTTCTTCTTCAAGAAAAAAACTAGTTGTCATGTAATCCACCACTCCTTTGATATCTCCATGTAAGAGTGTTCAACTAAGAGATGATGTCTTCTTGTTTGGCCCCAACCCAATCTAAATATGGTTGTAGGATATGAAAGATGTTCTCATGTGGTAACACCATCTCGAATCATGATAAGGCAACTACCAAAATTTATATTCAATTTCCCCAACAGAGTCACCAAAAATTTGTTGGTTGACAGATTTTTCCTTTAGAAATTAACACAAATTGAATCCATTTCACCCAAAAAAGAGGACTAATCTATCAACAACAGTTGGAGAGATCACCATTGTATTGGTGATCTTCCTATGAATTTTAGTTGAGGTACAACTCCCTCTTCTGATATAAATTTTAATTTTTGAAATTTAATGAAATGGGGGTATGTTTTTAACCAGAAAGCAAGAAAGGCAGACTAACATATATCCATAGCCATGAAAATATATGTGATTGAAAAAGGTTTAAACTACTAACTAGTGCTGAAAATTAAACTGGAAAATAATCAATATCATAGCTCACAGACTAGATTATCAAAAGCTTGTTGACTCAACTCACTACAATCTTAACATCCACTACAAATAAATAAATAATACACCAAAGAACAACATATCCTCATAGGGAAGGAATATTCAAATGCTTATCTTAGCTCATAGACTTTTTCATAAACATTGGCATTCTATTCACAAATTCATTGCACGCAGACAATAAACATCTACAATAAAATATCAAAACTGCAAAATTGATCCTTTAATTAAGATTAATTCTTACTCATGCACCACAATCCAAGGGGGGTCAAAATTTTGGACCCTTTCAAAGTTCGAATGAGGGATATTTAAAACCATACATCATAATGGTCAAGATTTCTTGAAAAAAAAAACTAAATCTTAAACAATAACTATCGCTTCATCGAATAAGCAATTGGCTAAAAACCAATCAATTTCTATCTGATTATGACAATATAGTCATTAATGACTATTTTAAGGGTGGTTATGGTTGCATCACCATTTTTGACTGACAAGACAAGAATGAATTGATGCTTGCTTTAAGCAGGCCCCATGGCATACACTCATGCGATATGTCCACAACTTATCACTTTTAGTGGTTGTTGGCATGCCACCTAAGATTGATTCCATGCAAATTTTTTAAATGCAAAATATTTTGTTGATGCTTGAATCCAAATTACTAAATTCCTACCACATCACCTTACCGAGTTCATTGAGTTTAAGGCAATTTGAATGTACTTCCAATATTAATTACCCTTAAGTGGATTTCACTATTTTACTCTCACCATTCTATAAATTAGCTACATCACTCCTCATTTTGCATAATGTTGATCTTAGTTTCAAGTATGTCAAGTTCTTCTAGTGATGCAGCTTCTAAGGCTAGGAGTGATTTCCTCACTATTGAGTGCAGTGTCATGTGAAGGTTGGTTGCAAACCAGCTTCGAGAGGTCTTCCTCATTTGTAGTGATGTGGAGGAGGGAGTTATTTGAAATATTATTGGTGAACACTTCCTATCTCAGGTGCACATTCATAACTCTGATCTATTGGAACACATTCTTTACAATTTTTTTTGCACTTCTAGGAGCTCTGAATGGGGAATCCATCTTGTTGAGTGCCTGGTAAGGCAAATATATATGTTGTGTGTTGAAGACGCTCTTAGAGGTTTATCTATGCATCTTCACGTGGGTTTTGTGGGTGATGCAATTTGCATTGATAGTACATTAAGGAATGAACAAGATGGGAAAGCAGTTGCCCTACTTCATGTAGGGCTTGAATGCAATAATATGGAGACCTATGCCCACTTCATTGAATTCAACGAAAACCTCTTTTCTCCTACGTAGATTGAATTTTTGTAAGAAGTAATTGAGGCCATTAGGATTCTCATCTTCAATCTATGTGCTTAAGACCCCTTGTGTTGAAACAAAACCCTCTTTTTGTGATGTAATGCAAAACACATATGATACACACACACATATATGTCTTTTTTGGCTTTCAGAACTACATTGTGTAATGTGGATGTATTTGAAATCTTTTGCTTTATTCTCATTTTCACATTGCTCTGCAATATTTTTTTTACATATGCAATGGATCTCTTTATGCACTTTGAATGCTATTATTTTTCATTCAATGACGTCTTTCCTTTCTATGAACATATTTCTATAATGATAGCGCATATCAGCTTGAATGTATGGATGTCAGATTCTAGGTACAGTTATTAAAATGTCTTCGGAGTCCACCCAAGTTATAAAACTATATCTATCACTGCTACACAAAAACAACCTTTCAAATGCTTCTGAATACAACCTTTTTTCTTCATTTTTTAAGTGAACCCCCCTAAAAGAATTTCGTGAAATGACATGCAACATTCTTTAAGGGTTTGTTGCAAAAATAACTAAGTTTTGAAAACCCCTTTAGGAATTGACAAAGGTCTCAAAACTACCAAGAAACTCCACTGAAACTGCTTTTCATCCTTCTTCTTCACTTGTGTATACTTAAGCAGCCATGAAAACCTTTCAACAAAAGGATACTTACACGAGACTTTTAATAAGTCTGACGCATAATAGATTTTATGTTGAAACCTGTGTACTTGGGGGAAATCTACAAGTATAAACAAGATAATTTAACTGAAAAGAAGCTAATCTAATTCAAAACAACAATCTATATTTATGCCCATTACTCATGAAATGAAACTAAACTATTAAGGAAATCAAGAACATAATTGACAAAAAGCAATGATAATAAAATCCAAAACAAATAGCGTTACCATCTCGTGTTGGAGTGTATTCGTGAAGATGTGGTTGCTTGTATCAATGTGAAGCCTCCATTGTTGCATGCGAGAGCTTTGAAGAATGTGCTTGTTGATCGAACATGTTGATTGAAGCTTTGTTAATGTTGATTTGGCATTACTTCGTTGTATAAACCGTGTTGATTCTCTGATCCTTTTTTGTGAGGAAAGAGATTTGTTATATAGAATTTGTGATTTGAAATGGACGATCAGGATTGTGTAGTAGAATATCTTGATCAACAGTCGAAAGATGTTGAGAGGATTTAGATGGGCATAATTTGTGCAAATAGATTACATATTTAGTGTGATTGAAG
Organism: Sequoia sempervirens; assembly: GCA_007258455.2. Lineage (NCBI taxonomy): Eukaryota > Viridiplantae > Streptophyta > Pinopsida > Cupressales > Cupressaceae > Sequoia > Sequoia sempervirens. The sequence goes on along the minus strand of VDFB02390599.1, from coordinate 14,451 downwards.
AATAGATTGATCAGTCAGGAATATAGATTGATAAGTCAGGAAATAGATTGATCTGTCGGGAAATAGATCAATCAGTCAAGAAATAGATTGAGCAATCAGTGATTTGTAATTTTCTCAATAAGGAAAGTGGTTGAGAATGATTAATTAATTAATTTAATTAATTAATTCTTTTTGGAGTTGAACGTACAAATCAAGTTTGACTTTTACAAACAAAGTTGCATTAGTTTGATTTGATTTTTGATGATGTTTTGAATAGTTTATTTATTAAAAATTTTGGATGGAAAGTGATTTAATTAAATTATTAAGCTTTAATAATTCACTCGACTTAGAGGAATAAAGTGAATTAGTGACATAATCAAATAATCATTGTTATTTAATTAATCAGGAGGAATAACTTAGTTAGATTAAGACTTTATTAAATAATTGAAATTTATTTAATTGGTCGAAATTGATGAAAAAGTGAATTAATTAAATAATGTCATATTGTCCAATTAATAGCAGAAATTAGGGTTTTTGATGCCATTGATGTGAAATGTAGTGATATTTGATGATAATGATGCTAATGATGCAAAAATGTTGTTTAGGGTGTGTGATAGGTGTTAGGTCAAGTTTACATGTCTACATTTTTCCCCTCTTTGAGACAAAGTATTGGTTTCTTTGTTTCAAAGATTTTGATGTTTATGATCAAGTTTTGAAAAAAAATTCTATGCCCCACTGTGCCCTGGTAGTTAGTGGAATGATGGTAGGACTCTAGGCTGCCCCTGTTGGAAGCTTTGCAACATGAGCATGAAGTATGGATGATTGTGCTAGTTATGTTGTCATTGATGTCAACATGGTAATAACTACATGATGATTACTACATGGGAAGTTTGCTTGGTTTACCAAAAGTTATTCTTTGTCTAGAACACTCCTTTGTGATGGATTAGTATGTTGGTATTTGAGTCCAGAACTCATTGCAAGATCTGATATGACTCTAATCTTCTAACCATGTTTTGTTGACTCATTCAGACTACTTTTTCTTGGATCTTGAGACGTTCTTTTATCTATGAACATAAAGTTTTCTCTAACAGAGTTCAACTTTGTATCCTACTATTGTTTTGTGTGTGGTGTACTATGTGGGAGACTCTACATTGTACTAAGGTGAAAATTCTTATGTTGCAGTTGAGTTGGCAGTCTCTTTACTAGTAGTATGATGGGAAATCAATGTGTTCTCAGATTTGGAAGGTGTTTGCTTTGAGGATTATTTGTTGGTTTGAAGAATTGTTTTTTAGTCTTGGCCGACTTAGCGAATGCAATATATTATGAAGATTTATAGCCAACTTGGCATAATGCACTGCATGGTTAAAATTTTGAATCTTATATGGTGTCAACCTATTTTATGAATAAGATATGCTTGTATATATATAAGACGCTTTGAAGATGGAGATGTAGAAGAAGAGAGGGAAGATAAAAAAGAGAGAAAAGGTATGAGTGTGTCGTGTGCGAGCAAGTGAATAGAGGAGAAGATCAAAGCTTAAATAGTACATATTTGTTGAGCAATGCAGTGCTTTTATTCTAAGCTTTAGCGATACTGAACCCTACACATTAAAGGTGTATTCCATTAGTTCATTCTTTGGCAGTGAGCCACTATCATTATATCTTGGCAGTAAGCCATCTTTTGTATTCAGGTTATGAGCCTTTAAGGATAGTGAGTCTTGGCAGTGAGCCTCATAATATTTTGTATCCGGATATAATATATTGTGAGTTAACCCTCATCGTGGTTTTCCCTCATTGGGTTTTCCACGTAAAAATCTTGGTGTTTTTGTGTGTGTTCCATTGACTTGGTTTTATGTTCTCTCTTACTGATTCAATCAAAATAGTAATAATGATTAAGTGGATTTTATTATCTGTTTGTGGAATATTGATTCACCCCCCCTCTCAGTATTCTAGATGTTCAACAACCCCCTCAAGAGATTGGCAGAAAAAGTCAGTTTGGAGGTCAGGCTCACTACATTGTTCTATTTTAGTTCTAATGTGCAGAGGACGAAAAAGTAAGTCTATAGGTCTTTCGTTGCTCATTCAAATGTTCCTGGGAGCTCCTAATTTTACCCTAGGAAGGTTTCCTAAATAAAAATTAGGGTTTTAGGGGGTTTAAATGGGTAATTAGGGTTCTAATTTCCTCATTTGCACTTTGAGCCTATAGTGATTTATTGTCTCTAGTTTTCTCGTTTTGTCAATTGTCGAGTACCAATGCTGAGGATTTTAGGTGCCCCACATCGTGCGGACTTGGTTCGGGAGTTTGGATGGCCTGCAGGAGTCGGTGCCCCAATACATTCCCTCTCAATTTTCACTTTCGTTTTTCCATGTTTTTGTATTTAATGCACAAATTCAAACTAGTCAAAAGTGCTAGATTTTGGATTTTGGTGCTTTTGCATCAGTTTGGGCGCTTTTGTCATTGTGAAATGGGCACTTTTTCTATTTTCCTACACACTTGCTCTATTTTAGTGCCTTTGACATACTTTTGTGCATTTGACTTTTAACACGCTCTCTTTTGGTGCTTTTGACATACTTATGTGCGTTTAAATTTTTGGAACCCTAAGTCCATTTGTTTGTTGTTTTTAGGTTCATTTTGCATTTTGAGATCAAATCCTTAATATTGTGGGTTGAATAATTGTAGGTGGTCCTTAATCCACTCCAGTCGAGGGAGAGACAACCATAGGATCTATTTGACTTCATCATCAGGTTTCATGAGCTAGAGAAAGATTTCCTAGATGTTGTCAGGTTGTGGTTCATTTGTTACATGCCCACCATCCGATGTCATAGTGTTATGATGACTACACTTGTAGAGAGGTGAAACTTGGAGACCTCTTCATTTCATTTACCTATAGGGGAGGCCACCATTACTCTTGAGGATGTGTTGAGGATCCTTCACATTCCTATTCATGGTGAGCTTGTCACATACTTTGTTTGATGGGGCACTTGTGCTATGTGTCACGTTCTTGGTGTGAGACGTCTAGAGGTTTAACAGTTGGAGATAGTTTTAGCATATTTTGTTGGCAGTATTGATCTCATTTCACTTGGTCTCTATGGTTTAGTTTTGGGGCTCGTTGTTCTTGATAGGTGGGGCTGGCAACTTCCTGTAGGATGGGGTATATGCATTGAGAAAATGTTCAATCATGGGACCAGATACGCATGGGTTCCATATCTTCTCACCCACCTATACAAAGATATGTATAAGGTTGCATATCGTGGTGGGAAATCTATTTCAATTGGTGTTTCTCTTCTCCATGTATGGGCCTGGGAGCATATCTCAGTCATGTGGCCTGATGGTCTATTAGATCATACCACCGAGGATCCATACTCTTATTGCTATGGAGTTTTTCTACATTATACATTGACTGGGTGGCTTTCCTACTAGCACCGTGTATTTTATGACATGACAGGTTTTGTGTGGAGACTGTATATGGACTGCAAGGCGTGGCTTGATGATTAGGAGCATTTGGTGTACTACAAAAAGACTAGGTGGTTGATTGGTCACACACACTCTCTTTTGGAGAGGTATCTTCTTGATAGGATTTGCAAATAGTTTGGAGAGAGACAAGGTCACTTTTCAGACACTTATGAGGCTCGATTTGGTTGGACCACCATAGAGGTTTGTGTCTGTGGTTTGCAAGTTGATCGAGATGTTGTTATTACTTCATTCAGAGCTCTTGCCCCAGTCAAATGGGGTTGGCCAGTGGGCTTAGCAGATTTGGGTACTACCCCTGATTATTATCAGTGGTGGGTACGACATGTACCATTGAGATTTACAGATCTTGGAAGTGATCCCATAGTTGGTAGGGTAGGCATTACAGGTCGGCGTATAGAGAGACAACACTTGAAGATTTTGGCAGAGCATCTTGGTAGGGATCGACAGGATGGTGCATAGGGTGATCCGATGCAAGTGAATCAGGGACAGGTTCTAGGTCCCCCTCCACCACCTAGGGATGGAGGTGCACAGTTAGCTGTAGAGATATGAGACAACAGGCCGCAGAGGAACAAATTATTACATTGAAAATGAAGAGAGACTGATCGGTAGGAGTGAGATGGTTTTAGGGTGGAGCGAGACACAAAGATTGGGCACCATCTCGTTGCTGAGACATAGTTGTAGGTTGTTACTACTGAGTAGGATAGTTTGAGGACGAAGCATGGCAGTCTCTGCACTGAGCGAGATCAGTTGCTACAGAGGGCTACCTATTATTAGACTTTGTATGATTCCTTTGTTCCTTGAGCCCAGCGACGACCATGATTTGGAGAGACCAGTGTTGTAGGAGGTGGTGCCGAGTTAGGTGGGAATTCTGTCAAATAGCCAAATCCAGAGGGTGATCTACAACCTAGTATTTAGAGTCCTCTTCTTTCTGGGGAGTGTCATATTTGTACTTTATCATTATGATGTTTTTATTCAGAGACTTATATTGTAGACATGATTTTGTACATATATATTCATTGACTCAGCTGAGGCCTCATATATATGTATTATTTTTGTATGATGCTACCACACATGTTTCCATGATGATGATGTACTATGGCATTCTCCTTTCTTTTATGATGATATATATGAGATATACCTTCTTTGATTCAACTTCATTATGTGTTTATGTAATGATTTATGGATGATGATGTATGATGATGTATGTTCATACATGTTTTTGTACTTTTTTTGATGGATGCATGTGATGTGGATGGATGGATCATATTTTATATCATATGATGTTTTATTATGTTGATGTTGATATATGATGGATGTATGCCGACTATACATGATGTTTTCATTGCTTTATTATCATCATGATGTGTATTTGACGACACTGTGGATGCAGGATGGATATGATACTAATGATATTGTGATGCATGATGAATGTTAGTTAGAATAAATACTTGATGCTAGATAGAAATTTGATGTTGTTAGTACTGATGAGTTTGCTTTCACTTTGCTTGGAGACTTCACATTTTGAACAATCCTGTTTGATGTAGCAAATAGATATGATGCACCAGGGTATTAATAACCAAGGTGACTTTGTATTGATTGCATGGACTTTCACTCGACATACAAAGAATATTCTTGCTCATACCAGACATACAAAAACTTTGTTTAAAGTATATGGTTGAGTTGTGTTAAAAAAATTTAGACCATTTACACAGAGAGGCATGAAATACCTAACATGCAACTACTACATGAATTATTTCAACACAACTTCCATACACTCAATAAAGCAAGTATTCGCCATAGTAGTATTACAAAAACATCTTACAAACAACAAACCGAAATGATGCTCAATTTCCCCCATTCCTTCTTCTCTAAATCCTTATGGACATCCTTGAGAGATCCTGGGAATGAGTCAATAAAATAAATCATAAAGATAAGACTATAAAAAGATAAAAACAAAGTTGTAGTATCACTTGCCATATCTGTTTGGGGTGGGGCTATTAGCTAGTGTTGATCATGTCTATCGTAGGAACGGATCCATTAAGGAATATCTTAGGATGTTGTTGGTGAATTGTCAAAATATAGGTAGTTAATACTTTTGCATTGTTTCTATTTATTTTGCAATCAAATCTTTGTGATTTTTTCTTGAAAGTTCTAACTGTTAATGTTTGCTCTATTTGTTTGTTTTGTCAAAGGGTGAGTGCAACAATTTGTTTATTATGGGTGAAAATTTTATTGCGTATTTTTTATGACGGGTTAGGTCTTTTTGATTTTTTGAGTTTTATGTTTTGTTGTTTTCAGGGGGACTAACCTAGGGCCTCAGGGGCTCATCAAAGATAAGAATTTCCTACGTTGTAGACACAGAGGTTCATAGTTCACTTGGTTTGAATGTTTTTGATATTTTATATTTTGTGAATGTTTTTGGATTTTGAACTTTTGACTAAATTGAAATAAAGCATGATAGAAACCTAAGGGAGTCCTGACCTAAGGCCTCGGGGGTTGATCAGAGATAAGCCTTGCCTACATTGTACATGCAGAGACCATGTAGTTCGATCGATTGACTCCAAATCATAAACTTGTTTTTAAGGTTTTCAAATAACATTGTTAACTTAGATTGATATTCCACTTCAGTTTCTAGAGGATATGTTGTGGGAATTCCACTTTTGTTTCTAGAGGATATGTTGTGGGAAATCTACTTGAACTAGCCGTGAGGTTCAAGCAAATGTTGATATCTTAGAATATTTGAATGAACGAATAATCCAACGATGTTTTGTTTTTGATGTTTTCAAAGGTTTTTGATTTTTGATAGTTTTGACCATGACAGGATGCTCAAAGATCCAATCCACGACCTTCTTTGAGAAGTTTCCCCCAGTTGGAGACAAAACTACTTTCCTCAATTAGTAACAAGTCATGGTTGGATACATGATTTATTATGGAATGAATGGGTGAATGCTTTTGGTAGTATCAGATAATGATGCGAGTCTTATTCAAACATAGCACCTGTTTGCCAAGATTTCACTACGGTACCTGTTCTAGGAGTGCCATAGAGTGGTTTTCACTCAAGGAACATTTTATTTCTCTTTACTATTTTTCTTGCTTTTGATTTTTGTTTGTATTTTTTATCTTTTCCATTTTTTTTTTTTACCCTTTGCCCTGGGTGTAAGTTGTTGAAAACTTGGATTGATATTTCACTTCTTTTTCTAGAGGATATGGTGGAGGAAATCTACTTGAACTAGCTATGAGGTTCAAGCAAATGTTGATATCTTAGAATATTGATTGAAGTAATAATCCATGTTGTTTGTTATCTTTGAAGGTTACCTTGGTAGTGCGTTGGTGGTACACCTTTTTGTTGGGACAAACTATTTTGAAGGTTACCCTGATAATGCATTGGTGAGACACCTTTTTGTTGGGGCAAACTATATTGAAGGTTACCCCGATAGTGCATTGGTGGTATATCTTGTTTTTGGGATAATGTCTAGATCACACCATGAGTTTAGAAGACACAGATAGAGATTTTATTCTAAAGCAAGATGTAAGTACTTGCCCCCAGTGTCCAACAATATAGGTGTTGGGTTATCTTGTGCTAAGATAACATGTTTGGATAGAGTATCCCCTTTTGGACAATGCCTCATGGCTCAAATAAAACTAGATAGGATAGGGTCAATGATAGTGACTCATGCCGAGATTTTTTTCATACACAAGTGTAAAGTGTACACCAAACATTTTTCAAGATCAAGGTAAGTTGGATTTGGATAAAAATGGATTGGATTTATTATGGATAAGCTAAGATGCTTCCACCTAAAATGGTACATGTAGATGCTCGATTCTACACATGATGCCTATTTTCTAGGTTTTCATCACGGTACTTGTCTAAAGCGCCACCATAGCGGTTTTCATTGGAGGACAATTTTTTTCTTGACTATTTTCTTGCCTTTTTTTCTTTTTCTTGATTTTTCTGATGTCATAGAAGACGCCTACTTACCAAGTTTTCATCATGGTGACAATATTTTTGCTCATGTTGAACCACTTGGTGGTGATGATGTAGATACGACTACTACTAATATGGGTGTTGTTGTCATGATGTGCCAACGATATCCTACTTGGAGGAGTTGTTTTGCTACCTAGATACATGCACTTGAATGTAGCCCCTGATAATTCTTATCTTCCTTGTCGATACTAAAGTTAACCTTACCTTGATGCACACATCGAGATAGAGTTCCCTTAGAATCCTTATGATAAAGATTTGCTGCCAACGCATGGTTAATGCGAGATTTGGATATCCTGGATGGTAAAATGCATTAAGGGGTATGATACTTAGATGGATTGGTCGATAGTTTGGAACTTTTTATTTTCCAAACTTGGGATGATGAGCAATGATGGGTGGATATGGAGATTCGATTGGGACCAACATCTTGATATACCTTGTAGGTTGCTCTTGAAGCTTGCTTTTGCATTGTTGGAAATTTTTGATGGATGAACTTCCCTTTTTGATTTTTCCCCATAGTTTCTTTGACTAATGGAGTTTGATAGGGATGAATTTCTTGCTTTTTCTTTTGTATCCATTTGAATTTTTCTTGTCCATTTTGTTTTGTCGATTCTTCTGATTCAATGACTTGTTTTGTTCTTGGATATAGCTTTTTCTCTTGTTGGTCTCAATTAGAGGGTTGAAATATGCGTGGATGACGATTCATGCCATGGCTAGTTGTAGCGTTGGTAGCGGATTCATCATAATGACTCTTTGTGCTTTCTATGTTGATGTTTGCATTAGATAAAGTTGCCTCTAGTATTATAGAGGTATCACTGATATGTTTAGATCCCTTAATTTTTGAATAACTAAGACCTTGATGTTTAGGATTTTCAATAATTTGCACTATTTCTATGATACCCTATTCATGTTTGCCTAATCCTCGGCCTTGATAATGCATTTGTTGAAATTTTTTATTTGTAATAGGATATGATTTACCTTGGAAACAAGGTTCTAATCCTTCTTTTCTCTATTGTGGATCTTCAAAGGTGTTAGCTTCTTCACTGGTAGAATCCTCTACATGTGGGATAACTTCCTGATTTATATCTTTGGCTTGATTCTATGAAATATCATATTTTTATGACCCTTCAAAATATATTGGTGCTTCTTTGATTGTTGTATACCCAATGCTCTGCTGCTAAGGATTGTCCATTATCTTTGCTGCTTTTAAGATATTGTGCTCAATATTTTCATACTCGATGTTTTCAATCTACCTGGAGGATGCTTATGATTTTAATGCTTATTTTTAATCAATTTATGATAATTCTATAGATTCTACTATGCTTTGATCATGTGTAAAGATGTTAAGAGTATGTGACTCTTGTTCGTTGGAAATTTCATCAACAGTATGAGACTCTTGTCTTGGATGAAGATCATCTACATGTCCATTAGGAGTAAGCATCTCATGGGTAGATGTATGTGTTCTTGGTATATGGATTTGTTCTTCTTTTGGAAAACCTTGGATGTCTTGGAAGATATCTACCAAGTCATTGTAGTATTTTGATGATAGGGATTCTTGATCTTGACTTTGTCTGGCATTATCCTTGATATGCTCTGGATCACATTCTTGACATGGATCAATTTCAAATAAGGGATTGCTTGTAAAGGATCCTTGGATTTCCTCAAAATGTGGACATATGGGTGATAACTCTTGGCTTGGATTTTCTGGATTGGGTATAAGTGTGGGATTAAGAATCTCTTGATTACCAATATGTACTACCATGAGGTTGGATGATTTCAATATATCTTGGACTGAATCATTGCTAGACTTGGGTGATTGAGTTTGATCATGCTTGGTATTAAATTCTTGACGTATGTCCTCTTGCTTATTTTATGATGTAGAGATTTTGTCAATGTCATCAGTGATAGATAGCTCTTGATCATTGTTTTCAAATTTTGAGGTTGAGGTATTTTCATTGTTGTCATTAGTGTTTGAACCTTGAATGCCATCTTCAATAGTTATTTCTCCTTGATCAATAAGGTCATGGATGACTCTTTTGAGTGTAACACATTTTGATGTATCATTTCCTTTACTCCATGGTATTTATAATAGATCTTGTCATCGTACCATGGGAATTTCATGCTAGGTTCACCACTTTGTGGCAGTTTTGGAAGTGTGATAAGTTTGGCATTGACTAGTTGGTTTAACATTGTAGATATTGAAAAATGTCCTAAATGATATCATACGCTCAAATTAGGTATACTAACATCATTTCCCCCTGAAACCCATGCTCTTTTCACTTAATTAATTAAATTAGCCTAACTATTTAATTAATTTTATCATTGTCGTCTATTAACCTAATTCATCAAATCAGGTTAATTCACCCCCTTTCATGCTAACATTTCATCTCATTAAATTAAATAAATCAAACTATTTAATTTAATTCCCTAAGTCTTCTTATTTAATTAAATAACCCTAAGTTCTTTAATTAAATGTCATTTCACCTTTCCCCATTCATTAAATCATTCAATTTAATGAATATCACTTTAAATTCTTCTAAAATCCCCTAATTGTCTGATTAACATTGTTTAATTAATAATTATCTAATTAATCCAATTTTCCTCCAAAAGGGGAATATTCCCATGGAATATTCCTTCCCTTTTCTTGCACAATTAATTTTTTTTAATTTACAAAATATCCTTTTTCCTCACCCATGAGAATATTCCAAAGAATATTCTCTCTCCTCCAATCATTTGAAAAAGGGAATATTCTCACTTGGCTTCTTGAGCAAGTTAAACTTGAAACCTCTTGAATAAGTTAACCTTTGACCTCTTCAATAGGTCAAAAGCATGTTTTTTTGGAAGGAATGAGAACCCTTGATTAAATATCATCTTCCATTCTCACCTGTTGATGAGAATCCATGATCCATGCCTCCAATTTCTTACATCTTGGACCATTGATTAGCTAAATTTCAATCTCAACCCTTCATTTCTCATTTGCTTTCCTATAAATAAAGTACTATTTTGAGACAAATGGATCCATCTTTCAATTTGAAAATTTATGCTATTGGAATCACTCACACTCACACTCATACTTTGCTCACATTTAGCATATTTTAGTTCACTTTTAGCTGCATATTAGCTTTAAGCTTCCATGTATCCATTTAGCTTTTTTATAAATTAGGGTTTGAATCTTTTGGTTTAAATCTCATTTATATTAGCTTAGAAATTGCATATTTAGATCATTTTTAGTATAAAATCATATTAATTTAGCTTGCATCATGTTCAATTTAGCATAAATCATGTTTTCATCCACATATCACAACGGTTTCATTGATTCTCTTCAATAGAATCGATTGGAACATGCTCACTAATCATGGGATTGGAAAAGGGTTGTTGTTCTACATCAACACGACACTAATTCCAAAATGGGATAAGTTTCAGAGGGGTTAGAGTAGACATTAAATGCTTTCATGGTTCATAATGCTTAGTTTCAATAAATGTTTAGCTTAACTTTCATTTGAATGTTCTTGTTTAATATTGAGTATTAGTGGCTACGTTATGCTTTGATTCTTCATGAATCAAGCATAATCGGCCCATACTAGTATCCTCGATTGAAAATTTGGCACTAGAATGAGGGAAAACTGTCAATTTAATCAATTTCTATCTCTAATTCCATTCATTTTGACTTTTGTAGGAAAGAGCAATGCCCAACTCAATTTCAGCAACGCCTTTGCAGGGCGTCGCCATACAACAATGCTATTGTCATTTCAAACAACAATGCCTATTAAATGCATCGACGCTGATTAAATAAATGGTGACACTAATACTTTATCGAGGTATCGAAGATTTACAAACAAGGACACCTGACCAAATAGTGACGCTATCGTGCTCTTTAGTTTTTTCGCAGAGCGACACCCTTATTCACCAAAGTGATACTCTTATTCACCAAAGTGATGCTATTGTGTATAGCGATGCCAAAATTTTGTAAGAAGTTTAATGATCATTTTTCAGCATTTGTTTTAATTTTTTTGATTCGTCAGGGTACTAACATGCCTCTAACATTATTTTGGTTTTTAGACTAACGTGGTTTTGCAAGTTGGATGACACGAAGTTAAAGTGAAGAAGCATTTTCTTATCAAAACTTTATGATTGTAACAAGCGTTTGACGCTTTGGGGCAATTATAACCTAATTATGCTTTTTAATTTATGTTATAGGACCTCACTAAATTTCATTTGGGTTTAAAACAACGCTCAAACGGGACTAAAATTGAACTCTCATCTCATCATTGTGTTTTGGGTTTAAAAATCAAACAAGGTAACTTAACATTTTATTTGGTACATAAAATGAATTCATCTTAGCTTTAGTCGGTAAAATAAATCAATGTTTGCTTTGTTGTGACACACTTGTAGTGCGTATCCAATCCCCTTGTACTTCGTGCGATCTTGGGTGAAGAGAAACACTCCAAGTGTACTTCACTGTTTGTGTGCACTTATAGTACATATCCAATCCCCTTGCACTTCATGCAATCTTAGGTAAAGAGAAATACTTAAGTACACTTATGTTTTGTGTCACCCTTAAGAGAGGACTTACTATGAGACACACCCCGCAACAAGAAACTCATAGGAAAGTTCTTGCAAACACGTTTACCAGTGGGCTATATAATGTTCTGCACCTATTACCATGCCTTAAGTGGAATGGGAATGGTAGTAAGAGCCTTAATTGGCAAAGCGAGCGTGTATATGGCTGGGTTTTCTCAGTTTGTTACTAAGAGCCAAACTATTTAGTTACCAAAAATCCTTAATGCTTGTTGGTGCAAGAATGATCATTCTGAAGCCACCCCACATTTGTACTATTTATTGTTGAAACAGAAAAATCCTTAGGATCTTAGGATCTTCAGGATTTTGAGATTTGGTGGTCTCGAGAAGTGTGTGTCATGGAGGGTAGCCAGTGTCACCAAATCTCTAATTTTTCGCAATGTCTTAGTGTTTGGATAAATCCAAGTGGGGACTCAACAAGTATGGCCATTTCAACCTAGGATTGTAAATGATTGTGAGTCAATTCAATACATTGCTTGGTTCCAAGATGTTACAAAACAAGCATTCGTGCTATCTTCCTCAAAATTTCAAACACTTTGGCTTAAATATGGATACCTTTTGAAATAGCCTTGATATTACTACTTGTCCTAAGGATTTCTATCCTTAGAGATTTCTAAATATCTTGACTTATATCTCAATCCATATTTTCCAAAGACAACGTAGGCAATTATGGATTCAACCTCATGACTTTGACAAAATGAACATTGTGAAGGTTATGATGTTTTTCACATAAACATTTAGTTTGAAAAACTTAACCAAGACAAGTGTTTGTGGTAAAATAAATTCACTTAAGCAAGATAAATTGACACAATTAAACCCCACATGACTATTTGGAGACCAATTGCTCCCGTTGAACAACTTGATCTTGAAGGTGCTATCATTCAACCAAACTTTGAACTCATTAATAGGGAACAAATCGATATCATTAGTAGTTTGAGAAGCTTCACCTTTTTAACAAAAGAAACACCCGCTCAATGGAGGAACGTTGCAAACATATTAGATGAAGAAGAGGAAAAAACTGATATTGAGGTTGGACGACCCATATTACCACCACCTGCATGGAAATAAATGTCTTCCTTTCTTCCATAAACTTGAATTTTTCTAGATGATCTCATGCAAAGTTAGGAGCCACAAAAGAAGGTCTACTAGTTGTCACTTCAAACTTAGGAATCTCAGTTCAAAAGCAATCAAAAACTATATTTCAACACTCTACCTCAACATAAACAAATTGTTAGTAAACTTTTATGAACACGCATTGAGGAAACATCCACACATGTACATGCTCTTTATGAGTCAAAACCCAGGCCTTTTTCATGATAATCAACCTATCTAACACCGTGGTCCTCTTCATGGTTTTTCACTCCTCTAAATGGTCTATCACACAATCAAAATTCATAGAGGAAGACTACATGTCGCTATTACAGACGTAGGTATCATAATTCAAAGTTTTGTAGAAAGTGGGCCTTAATACTTTATCACAATTGTAACCTCTTGTTAAGAAAATATTATGCTCAAGCTAGGAGGAACGAATCAGATTTACATACCCACATCTATCCTCTCATTTAGGTCAACATTAGTCTTCAAGATTGGAAAACTTTAGAGGTCTAGCATCATTCTCACTATCTTGGTCTTGGAAAACAAAGGTTCATTTTAAAGTCAACATTGGGTCAAAAACTTCATTCATGCCTCCATAAAATTTCATCCTTCACTTCATCAAACTTTGCAAACTTTCGAGTACACCAACATTTTTTGACTTGGACATCAATCAACCCAAAACCCTGACTTAGCTATTTTGTATGTGAAATGAATCCTTTTCCATGCATTTAGGAAAGTTAGTTATCAATCTTGAATTAGTCTATCTTGAAGGTCACGAGTCTACCCTAAATATTTACAAGTTCATCAACATCCTTTATTCCAACATCAAAACATCAAACTCGAGTAAAAAAGTGTTGTCCCAAAATGTCTGTAAAGGTCACTCTCCACATCAGCCATCTTTTCATCCCCCACTATCATCATTGCTCGAAAAAGACTTAGAGCATCCCTTTTACCTAGTTTGAGTCAACAAGAGAGTTCAAACATTACAAATCACAACACAACTCTCCCAAAGGTGACACAAAATTTATGGTAAAGACAAGATCACAACATAAGAGAATCATGGAGAAAACCAAAGTCACATTTACCTCAAATGATCCAAATCCTTTAGAATTTGATCCAAGAAGTCAAGTTACCCCATCACAACAACCATCATCACCGTTAGGACCATATGAGATAGAAGACATCATAAATAATCCCTTTGAACTTACTAGGGAGGAAATCATGGAACGTCAAGCCTTTGAAAATGTAGCTCCTATTTCCCCATTATTTGTTGCACAAAATTTGACACACGGTTTCACAATTCCATCACTAGGGCTAACTCAAACATCCATTCCCAGTCTTGCAACTA
>VDFB02390598.1:0-29839 GCA_007258455.2 Sequoia sempervirens | reverse complement strand
TGGAAAACTTGTGAAAACATTTGATGAAAAACATTCTTGATCAAACACTTCAATGTTAGTATAGGGCTTTAAGAACAACTTTTTTCAAAAATGTTTGTTGTGTCTTCCTTTACATTAATTCAGATAAAGAAATCATCCAAAAGGAACATGAAGAACAACAACTGAAAGCCACTTAAGATATTTTCATATCATTGGTTCAAAAATAGTTCCAAACAATTTTCTCATGCTTAGAGATTGGAAGTCAACAAAATTTACCAAGAAGTCATTGTTTAAAAGGATCAGAAAACACAAGAAACCATTAGGATACAAGAAAACACTGCAAAAGAGAAAATTCTTGTACAAAAGTTGACGATTCTTGCTTCACTATCGAGGATTTCTTCACAGATATCAGGATTTTGTTAGAGGATTCACTGATGAGTATGCCATAGATCCCTTAGATTCCCGAGCTTATTATCAGAGATTAGCTCTATCACAATGGCATAATCATAACCAACCTCTTGAATTTGACAACATACCACAACCTTCCATAGAGTATCCTTCACACCCCAATCAAATTCTTCATTGATTTTGGAACCTTTCTTTGAAAACAAAGATCAAAATTTTAAAAGTGCATCTCTCAAACAGCTTTTTAGTTTTTGGTTCAACTTCCCCAACAAGATTCTGAAATCCTTCATCAAATTTGGAAGCCACAACCAATAAATTAGAAGTATCCTTGATCATATCATAAGATTCCATATCTTATCGGATCAAGATATCATTACCATCGCACTTGTCAAAACTAGGATCTAAGTTTAGAAGAATTTTCCAAAAACATATGCCTATCTCCACAAGGTCTCAACAAAATAAAATGAAGGATACAATCTAGAAAGAAAGTCATATTCAGAACACTCAAGAGGAAGGAGAAAGCAGTAATCCCATTTTCAGCATAAATCAAAATCCACTCTCCAACAACAACATGGACAATAGAGAAGAAAATCCTTTTCATAATTACAGAGATAAAAACCAAATGGATAGTGATGAGGAACAAGATGAGGAATGTCTTAGAGAGGTTGAACAAGATCCAAAATTCCATAAAGCCATTGAAAAGATCTTACAATGAGATAAGGAAAAATATTTTTGCTATCTAGCCGAACAAGGGGCTAAATTACCTCACGACTTTGACACTAAAAACTTGAAAAACAAACCTGAAGAGACACCCCTTTCAGATCTTAGTGCCTTGACCCAACAAATCAAGGCACTTCAAGGACAAGTTAGAGAATTACAAGGGGGAACAACCACAAAGAAATACACTCTGGAGGACATTTTTCCTTATCCTTTCGATAGAAGTTTAAACATGGTTCCTTTTCCCAAGCATTGTGAAATGCCAAAGTTTGATCGCTATAATGGGAAAACGGATCCAATCGATCACGTTAGGGACTTCAGAAACCTGACATTAGAATTTTCTCACGAAGATACTGGCTTGATGCGACTATTTCCTAGGAGTCTTGGAATACACTCTATGGAATGGTTATCCAATATCACACCTCCTGTCAGGACATTTGAAGAATTTATCAATTTATTCATATCACAATATACCTACAACATACAACATTAGATCACCATGATAGATCTTTGTAAAGTTGCACAGAAACCTGGTGAACCTTTCATTACATTTCTTTAGAGATGGAGAAGAATTTTTTCCAGATACCCACGTCCTATTCCAGAGAAAGAAAAGATGGTTACTTTCATCAACAGTTTAAATTCAGAAATGAGCTATCACTTGAACTTACATTGTCCTTCTTTTGAGAAAATGATTGAAGATTCCTTAACCATTGAAAATGCTTTGGTTAAAAGAGGCATAATAAAACATTTCAAACAATAACCAGGGTTATCAAGGAAACAATAACAATCAAAATTCTTTAGGAAACAACTCAAATTCAAATACACAAAGATTTTCATTCTTCTCGAATAGAAGAACTTTTACTCCATTGGGTTAATCTATAGAATCCGCATTCAAAGAATTCATGGCCAAAAATCTCATTACTTTACCGCCTCAACGGAATTATGAACCCAGTGTAAAACCTCCATCATGGAATGAGGCATATTATTGTGATTATCATCGGTGTAAAGGTCATCGCACAAACAACTGCCAAGCCTTGAAGAATGTAATTCAAGACTTAATCGACAATGACATCATCACAATAGAAGGAAATCAACAAACCAACGCAAATCACCAAGCATTCTGCAATCCATTGCCTAATTATCAAAAGGGTGAATCTTCTAAAAAAAATGTAAATCATATCAATGATGATCATATAATCAACCATCTTTACGCAGACGACGAGTGGGTAAATGTCATTAAAGTCAACAAGAAGGTGGAATATAGAGAAGTCAACGCAACAACAAGAGCGCAAGCCAAATTTGTCTTAAAGGGCGCCTCTTCAAGATCCACTGAACTTCCACTTCAACATAAATATGATTTGGTTAACCAACTTCGAAAAACCCCCACTCAAATTTCCATTCTGGAACTATTGAATATTTCTCCAGCCCATAAAGAAATTCTAGACAAAGCCCTAGTTGAAACGAATGTATCAACTAAATTGGATGTATATCAATTTCAAGCCATGGTAGGGCATTTTTCCTCACCTACTTGTATTTCATTCTCTGATAAGGATGACGTTTCCATAACTCATCCCCATAACTCCTCTTTGTACTTAGAAGTCATGGTTCACAAGTTTCGCATCAGACAAGTTCTAATAGATGGAGGTGCTGGTTTGAACATCTGTACCTTGAAGTTGGTCAAAGCCTTAGGATTTTCTTAGGACTCCATTGATTTCAGAAGAAAGATTACCATAAAGGCTTATGATGATGAAGAAAGAGCATCCAAAGGCCTAATCATGCTGCCGATCAAAGTGGGCCCTGTTATAAAGAATACTTTTTGTCAAGTACTGGACCATGATCTTGCATATAACATCTTGTTGGGTCGTCCTTGGATCCACAAAATGCAAGCTGTCCCATCAACATATCATCAGTGTCTCAAATTTCCTTATGATGGACAGGAAATCACAATACCTGCTGATAATTCCAAC
This sequence comes from Sequoia sempervirens, assembly GCA_007258455.2. Classification (NCBI taxonomy): domain Eukaryota; kingdom Viridiplantae; phylum Streptophyta; class Pinopsida; order Cupressales; family Cupressaceae; genus Sequoia; species Sequoia sempervirens. Next base: position 26,771 of record VDFB02390598.1, on the reverse strand, counting down.
ATTCAAACTTGTGCCAACATAAAATTCAATCAAGATACTTTGGTCCCTAATAATCAGGAAGCTCATGCCAGTACTTCTCTAAAAATTAACACACAAATTAGTCAATTGACCAATAGTTTTGACAAAAAGCTGAAATTCAAGGATCACAGTGTTGGAGAATACTCTCTTTTCCTTGCCAATTTACCTACATCACCTCGATCACATGGACAACCATCTATCAGGGAACATCAAATATCAGCAGCATCAACATCAAAGCGAACACCAATAGAACCAATCACAAAATTTAAGGGGCAATTCATCAAAGAAAAATTCCCCATGGAAAATCCTGAGGATATGGAAATTCTAAATTGGCTCTATAAAGATGAAGATGAAGCAGTCTCTAATATCAAATTACCCACAGCCAAATATGGAAAAGGATATTCAATCATGCAGAAGATGGGTTATGATGAAGGACCTATTGGAAAAAGGAGGGAAGGAGTAGTTGAACCCATTCACCTCCGTGGACTCACTACAAAAGAAAAAATTGGATTGGGTTATGATACTCACTCTAAAGAAAGCAAATCCAAACATGGCACTGTCTTCACATTGCAAGAAGGCTCAGATTCACAAGAGGCATGTTTAACAACAATTCAGAACTTCCTAGACAACAATTCTGACACAGACTCTACTGAATATGAATGGGACACCATTTACAATGATGAGTTCTGGAGGGACAAAGAGGTTGATGTAATACACCAATATGCCCCAACTCTAATTGAAGGACAAGGTTCAGGGTCCCAACCATAAGAATCTGAACCACAAATCGACTATGATTCTAGTGATACTGAATTAGATCTAAATGAACAAGACTACCATGAGGACAGTATCATCATTGATCCACCTCATACCTCGGATCCTATAGAACACTCTGTTATGACCTTAACCATAGCTGATCTCACACAACCTGACGATCCTCTACCTTTAATCCATCCTGACCTCATTGATTGGGATTTTACGAAATCTATTAACATACCCATGTTTCCAAGTGATGAAGCTATTGTAAACTTCCTTTCCGCAAAAGATACAAATGATTGTTCCACCAGCGATTTTCAACATAAAATTTTTGATTAGGAGAGTGTCAAGTCTCCCAGCTGCAAAAGTAAAAACAAAAAAGAAAGATCTAATGGTGAAAACCAGAATCTGGCAGTATTAGATCAAATAAAAGATAAAATAAAGAGCGTATTTGATGGTGAAAACCTCTTTGAGGCACCAGACGATGGGAATCTTGACACTCTTTTGGAGCACTACCATGAACGATCGCCTATTCTGATTGAGCCTACAAATGTTGTCGATCTTGAGACTTCGGACAAACCAAGAATTTTACAGTTAGCTGCATCAATGATTGAAAAAGAAATGCCCAAATTCATGGAATTCCTGAAAGAAAATCAGGTCAATTTTGCGTGGTCTTATGCTGACATGCCTGGTCTTGATCCTAATCTTATCATGCATCATTTGTCTATCAAACCAGGGGCCAAGCCGATAAAACAAAAACTCAGAAAGATGCACCCTCATGTTGCATTATTAGTTAAAGAAGAACTGAGAAAACTTCTTGATGTGGGCTTCATCAGACCAATCGTCTATGCAGAATGGATCTCCAACATCATACCTGTATCCAAACCAGATAAAACTATTAGAATATGCACAGATTTCAGAGATCTCAACAAAGCATGTCCTAAGGATGACTTCCCATTACCAAATATTGACACCATAGTTGATTTGACAGCTGGCCATGCCATGTATTCATTAATGGATGGTTTTTCTGGATATAACCAAATCAAGATTGCACCTGAAGATCAAGAGAAAATAGCTTTCACGTGTCCATGGGGAACTTATTGTTGGAACGTCATGCCTTTCGGTCTGAAGAATGCTGGGCTACCTACCAAAGAGCCATGACTACAATCTTTCATGACATGATGCATGTCTTCATGGAAGATTATGTGGATGACATACTGGCAAAATCATACACCAGAGAAGGACATCTTGAAGTATTGTCCAAAATATTTGCAAGATTAGAAAAATTCAAAGTTCATCTTAACCCTAAGAAATGTGTTTTTGGGGTAAAATCTGGAAGACTCTTGGGGTACATTGTTTCAGAAAAGGGAATTGAAGTAGATCCAGCAAAAGTTCAAGCAATTATGGAAATGCCTCCACCAAAGAACATCAGTCAGTTAAGATCACTGCAAGGACAACTTCAATCTATACGGAGGTTCATTGTACAATTGGCCGACAAAAGTTTACCTTTCACACATCTACTGCATAAAAATGTTCCTTTCAAGTGGGATGACAAATGTGAATTGGCTTTTCAGAAAATCAAAGAATATCTAATGACTCCACCAGTTCTCGTATCACCAAATCCAGACAAACCACTCATCTTATACATTGCTGCAACAGAGACATCCTTGGGGGCACTACTAGCACAAGAAGACACTATAGGAAAGGAACGTGCAATCTACTACATCAGTAGAACACTAACAAGTCATGAGCTCAACTACACTTCTATTGAGAAGACTTGTCTGGCAGTAGTTTTTGCTTCACAAAATTTTCAGCACTACATGCTAACCCATACGATCAATCTGGTTTCAAAAATTGATCCACTTAAGTATTTGTTAAGCAAAGCATCATTGACAGGAAGGTTAGCAAAGTGGGTAATGATTCTAAGTGAGTTTGACATACATTATGTTGATCGCAAGGCCATCAAAGGACAAGTTATAGCCGATCAATTAGCTGAAGAACTAGTACAAGCAGATCATCCCTTGCACATCGAATTTCCAGATGCTGATGTCTTCACTACAGAATCTAAACAAACATAGGCATTATATTTTGATGGTTCTTTCACTCAACATGGATTAGGGGTAGGCATACTTTTTGTCACCCCTCAAGGACATACCATTCCTCGATCATATAGGCTAATGTTTCCATGTACTAACAACATAGCTGAATATGAAGCATTGATCACTGGACTCAAAATAGCACTAGAATGGAGAATAATAGAATTACAGGTGTATGGTGACTCACAGCTAGTCATCTATCAAATCAATGATGACTATCAAACTAAAGATGAGAAACTATTACCATATAAAAAGATGGTTGATGATTTCAAGAAATACTTTGTGGACATTAAATTTACACAAATTCCAAGGATTGATAACAAAGCAGCTGATGCCATGGCCATAATCACATCATTGTTGCAACTCCCAGAAACTCAAAATCGTTATGAATTTCTGGTGGAACAATCATTTACACCTGCATATGATACCCCTGAAAGCCAAATCATTTGTCACTTGGTAGGATCCGATTCGCCTTGGTACGAAAAATTTTATGCCTATCTCAAAGACAACATCTTACCACCTGATTTATCCTGTAACCAAAAACGCAACTTTATCCACCAATCCGCTCGCTATACCCGCATCGCTGAAACCCTTTATCGTCGTGGTCTTGATGGTACTTTACTCCGATGTCTTGAACGCGAGGAATCTGACAAAGCTTTACAAGAAGTTCATGGTGGCATCTGTGGTACTCATTCAAGTGGACTGACCTTATCTAAGAAATTAATTAGAATGGGTTACTACTGGCCTACAATGGAGAGAGAATCATTCACTTTTGTGAAAACATGTTCAAAATGTCAGATTCATGGGAATCTCATTCATGCCCCTGCACAATAACTTCAACCGTTCACACCAACCTGGCCATTTTCTCAATGGGGTTTAGATCTAGTGGGCAGGATTCATCCTTCTTCATCAAATGGGCATAAATTCATCATCACAGCAACAGAATATTTTACCAAGTGGATTGAGGCAGTCCCTCTTAGTAAAGTCACCGACAAACAAATATCATCATTCATACTCAACTATATCATTTGTCGGTATGGCATTCCCAACTCCATTATTACAGATAATGGATGTCCATTCAAAAATCAGGATGTTGATGAACTTTGTGGGAGATTTCACATACAGCATAGATACTCAACACCTTACTATCCACAAGGGAATGGCCAAGCAGAGGCCTCAAATAAAACAATATTGAAAATCTTGAAGAAGACTGTGAATACTTTAGGGAAGGATTGGCACGTTCAACTCAATCCTGCTCTATGGGCCTACCAAACCAGTGTCCGCACACCAACAGGAGCAACACCATTCGCTCTTGTCTATGGAGCAGAGGCCATATTGCCCTTAGAAGTGGAGATTCCCTCACTCAGAGTATCATTGAAAGGCCTTACAACAGATGATGAATACCGAGTTTCCTGACTCCAAGAACTGGAACTCCTAGATGAGAAGAGACAAAGAGTAGCTGATCATCTAAAAGCATATCAACAAATGATGTCTCGCAGCTACAACCACAAAGTAAAGCCACGTACCTTTCAAGTGGGTGATCTTGTTTTGAAAGAGAATCCACGCAATCAACAAGACAGAGAGAAGAAAGGAAAGTTTGAACCAAATTGGCTAGGTCCTTATGTGGTTATCGCAGTCTATGGTTCAGGAGCCTACAAGCTATCAACACCAGAAGGGGACCTGTTTGACGAGCCTATCAACAGCATGCATCTGAAAAAGTATTATGTCTAAGGTGGTTATCATCATCAGAAAAAAGTCCTAAAAAAATTCAAAAAATAGAAAAAGTCCTAAAAAAATTCAAAAAATCAGAAAAAGTTTCAAAAATCTAAAAAGTCTTGAAAAATCCAAAAATCGAAAAAGTCCCTCGAAAAATCTCAAAAATCAAAAAGTCCTTAAAAAAAAAAGGTCATACGGTGAAAACCTGGCAAACAGGCAGTCTATTGACAAGAAAAATGCAATAAAAACAAATAGTGAAAATCTGGCAAACAGACGCTATTTGTAGCTCTCCATCTATTAGTTCATGTTCTGCACTTAGCTGCTTAGCCTTCATTTTCTGGCAAACATATTCATTTCAGCAAGTTGTGTTGATACCAAGGGCAAATCTGGGCATACTAGGGGCAATCAACTTTCAAATCTTCCCAAAACAGTAAGACAATGACATCGAAACCAATCACGCAAAACAAAACAACCAACCATTGATCCATATCACAGTGGCTTTCAGTTGCATACCTTACCATGACTCATATCTGGATGATCTCTAATCTGAAATAATGTTTAGAATCACAGTATTTCATTTGTTGAACAATGGTTGTTTATTTTTCAACATCATTTCTCTGGAGCACACTCGATGATGTACTGAACTAGAGTGGCAAGGAAAGAGGATGATTTTTCTTTGTCTGTTGTCTTGAGGTTGATCATTTATCTATTGCAAGTATGTTGCGACACATGATTTCCAAAGTTTATCATTGATGACAGTTCCAAATTTGCATCAGATAATGGTTAGTCTTTGTATGTTTATGCAAGAAATACTCAGGTCATCTTGGTTCAGTTATACCTAGATGCTTATATTCACTTGCTATATCAAAAATCATGAAAGTTGTAATCAGGTCATCATTGGTGCTAATTTCCCCTCTAATGCTTGTACATACTTCCAACATTTTCAAACGCTCTAGGATGATTTAAGCAGGCTCACTAAAAGGCTCAACAAAATGGTCGGTTTTATTTAGTTGCATTTCATTTTAGGTCATTGTACATAACTGCATATTGGATTTGCATCAAGAGTTTTTGAAAGGTCAATGGCTGTCATTTTTTGGACTATTTGTGGAGGACAATGCAAACATTTGTATCATTATCATTGCATTTCCATTATCATTTCATCATCATTAGCATTATTGTTTCATTATTGCACCCATTCTCATTTCGGTATCAGTATCATCTCATTAGGTGCATTTCATATCATTTCATATTAGTTTCATTATTGCATCCATTTCATCATCTCATATTGGTCGCATCTTCATTATCATTTCATCAATATTTTATTTTGCAATTCATTTCATGCTTGTTATCATTCCATATCATTTATCATTTTATTTCATATCATTGGGCATTCATTATTATTTCATTATCATTATCATTTAACAATTTCGCTTCATATCATTATCATTTCATCTCCATTTTCATTTCATCTTTTCATTATTATTAACATTTCATCTTCTTTTTCATTACATTATTTCATTCATTTTTATTCAGATTAGTTCCATTACCATTGTCATTATTCATTCTCGTTATCATTATTATTTATATTATTTTCCATTAATATTTCATTTCCATTTATCATTTCATACCCATTATCATTCCATTCGCATTTCATTTCATTATCATTTATTTTTTTTCCAATCTCACCATCGCATCATCTAATATTGCATTATCATTATCATCTAATATTGCATTATCATTATCATTTAGTATTGCATTATCATTATCATTTAATATTGCATTATCATTATCACTCATAATAGTTTCATATACGCTTCATTAACATAATGTGTTATCATCATCATTTATATAATCATTCTAGCATTACATTGCCATATTGTAATCCTATCATCCATTATCATTATCATTCATTACATTTATCATCCATTATCATTATCATTCATAACATTTATCATCCATTATCATTATCATTTAACAATTCCATTTAACATTTCATCTCTCCATTTAACATTTCATATCATATCATTTAACAATTCCATTTAGCATTTCATATCATATCATTTCGTTATAATCTCACTTATCATTTCATTTATCCATTTAGTCCCATCGCAAATCATTATATTTCATCACCACTATCTATTCACATCATTATTATTATTATTTTATCATCTTATGCCATAACATTTTATCCACTCATGACATTTCACATCACATCATTTCATAATGCATATCCGAAGCACAACATTCATGTTTCATCTTTTATCTGCATTACAAAATCCAAAAATACACCTCATAGGTAATTCATCTGCATGACATCATTAGTACACATCATCAAATCATAATCATAATAAAATATCATAATCAAATCATCCTACATATCATATTAGTCATCAAATCTCCATAAACACATAGACATAAATGCATATCATATCATCACATCATAAATGCACATCACATCATCATCAAAATAATCATCGCCTCTGCATATCATCACTCATCAAAAATGATACAAATGTCCAAATGTCCAATGAAACTACAATGTCCAATACATCAAATATGATCAGAAATGGCATATACATGCTCCAAAAATACTATATATCATAAAGTCTAACTAGTCGATGCTCCTGATGGTGTTGGTCCAGAGGGAGGTGGTCTGCCACTAGTGCCTGCATCTGGGTCCTGTCGTGGCCCTGTCACTCCCCTGCTCTGGGTATGTGTCTATGATCTGCTCTGGGTCCTGCTGTGGGATCGCAGGTATGGCTCTCTGTGCTCTGGAGGACATAGCTCCTCATATCTCACCCTGTAGTACTCAGCCTCCCTAGCCATCTCCATACCCTCTGCAATGGCATCTCGCAGTGACGCACTCTCTACAGTACCCATCAGTCTCTGAGCCACGCCCTCAGCCTCTACTGCCCGTCGCCTGAATGCATCCCTCTCTATGATCACCTAAGCTAACTGTGGGTCTGGGGTAGGTGCCTGTGCCTGTGTGAGCTGTGTCTGTAGCTACACAATAAAATCATGTGCCTGCGACAACTGAATCTGTAGCTGACCCTGCTGCCCCTGCAATGTCTGCACCTGAGCCTGAAGAGTGGCTATTTGTCCCTGCTGCGAGGAGGAGGCCATCTGGATCACTGCCTACCTCCCTATCCCTGTCCTCGGTCGTCGCATAATCTGCACACCCCTCATGATATCCCACCCCGATCTCCCCAGCACATGTCCTCCCACCCTGCCATCATCTCCATCGTCCTCATCATTTGAGCCCTCCTCCTCTCCACTCTCCACCTCCTCTCCTCTGACTGCTCCCTGCTCACTGCCAGCCACATCCTCATGTCTACCTGCCTTGGGCTATGGTACTACCAAAATAGATGTTGGCTCATCTGAGCTAATAAATCATGGAAATGGATGCGTGTGGAAATAGGCAGCATACTCATCGGACATCCCAGCATCCACAATGTCTCGTCTGTCAACCCATACCTCATATGCTAATTCCATGAACTCTGTATAGGCAGCTTGATACAAAATACACGGCCCCCATCCGGCCTCATCTCTGCTCCAGGTGTAATGTGCAACCCCCTGTGGTATCCCCTGCGTAAATCCGAACTGCCTTTGCACCCACAATGCCAAAAATCTCTCCAAAATGAAGGGAGTCCTCCCTATCAAGAACCGCGGAATACATACATAGGGCATCTCTATATCATCAGTCGCCCATGGCTCACAATCCAAATATGGTCATCATATGAATGTATCTATGTCGTCTAGCAGCCGTCTCCAATAATCTACCTTGCCCAGCTTGGGCTGGGTAAGGAACACAGAATACATATAGACATATGGCCTGCCTGGTGGCCTCACTCTGGGGCATGCCGGCCTCGTCACAGCAAAATGCTCAAATGCCCAGATCTGTAGCAATGTAACCTCACAAGATAAACTGGACGATCCTCTGTAGACCACCTGGTGCAAATCGTGATAGAGATGAGCTAACATGCAGCTCCCCCATGCATATCTCCTTGGCTGTAGCATCATCTGCTCTAGAATCTTGCCCCAGCCCACTGACAATCCCTTTGCCCAGCGATCCGGACAAAGGAGACCTCTGATGAAAGCACCCAAAACTGCTGGCAAGGCTGGATATCAGTGAAATTCTGCCCATGGTACCCAGTACCCGGCTATCTGTGCATCTCTGTACACTCTCCTCAAAGCATCTGTACCCCCAAGTTCCTTGTGATCATAATACACAAGGGCTCCAACAACTGGAATACCTAGGATCCTGTATACATCCTTAGGAGTCACTATCACCTCACTGATCGGCATGTGAAAGGTGTTGTGCTTCGAATACCATCACTCTGCAAGTGTTGTCAACAATCCTCTGTTGACCCTAATCGGCGGCATCACCAACAAGGGTCTCAAACTGCACGCATCAATCAATGCTCTGTCAGTAGGGGTCAACTCAGGGATCCTATCCCATCCTGTTGAATGTCGCTCTCTAATCTGGAGGTTTTTAAAAACCTCCTATTTTTCATTACAAAGATCATCCATTAGACTCATATCAAATATTCACACAATATCAAATCAGACTCATATCTATCAGTGAAATATATCAGACCCATATCAATGACTCATATCAATGCAGCAAATCAACGACCCATATCACACAATCAGTCCTATCAATCAAATCAAATCAACTCTATCAAGCTGGATATCATATCACATCTATCCTACCATCAATTACTATTTGTTTTCTATCGCAGGAAGCAAATTTATCAGAAGTCATATCAGTTCAATCTACTCTTTGTTTTCTACCCTAGGAAGCAAAGTTATCAATCAATCATTCAATTTTTCTATCATCCCTACCCATATCAGCATGATGACATGATATTTTACCTATCTATTGACTAAGGAAGCAATACAAATCATCATTCTCATCACAACATTCATTCGGCGCTAAATCCCATATGCGCCGTTCTTTTCACGGAATGCGCTTAAACAGACTCCCTATGCGCGTTTTCCCGTATGTGCCACTTTGCTCATCCTATGTGCCACTGTTTTTGCTGGATGCGTGTTTTTCCTATATGCGCGTCTGTTTACCCTATATGCGCTCTATCCCTAAAATTTTCAAACCTACCCTATATGCGCGCTAGTTTTTACAGGATGCGCTACACTAGTTTTCCTAGAAAATTTAAACATCTATGCCCTATGCGCATTTTTTTCTACCATATGCGTGCCTATTTTTTTCGAAAGCGCCTAAACATTGCTATATGCGCGCAAAAACGTAAATTTTAAAACTGCAACCGTGGAAAAACATGAACATTTCAATCCAAATAGAAAAATTTGAAAGCATAAGAGGATCGATCGACTCACCGGTGGTCCATAAGTAGCTAGCCTCTGATATCTATGTGATCTCTTGAATCGGTGGCGATGATACAAAATCTCCATGTCGGAATGTCGCTCTCACAGCTACAGTTTTCACCAAACTCAACAGTACAAATGACTTGTCTCTTTCAACCTTTTACCTTTTAAAGGTCAAAACAAGGGTAAAATGTGACTTTATTTTCAAAATGGACATTTATTTTTCTGTCGTGAGCTAAACCACTTTACCTCTCATCCGTGATTTACCTCCCGAGGGGGCATCATTAGCAGAAATATCGAAAGTACATCAGGGGCACAATCTTATTTTCTTTGAAGCAATGTGTTTTACACATCACTTCAAAGAGGGGCAAAATGTATATGTCTAAAAATGGTCATGATTAAGCTTGTTAATTAATTAAATATGATTTATTTAATTAATTCCTCTAATGTCATCTACATATAAATAAATTTAATTATTTATTTATATCGTTTCTTCTAAATTCTTCGATCTTAAATTAAATAAATAATTTTATTTAATTACTAACATTTCTACCCTTCCGCTTAATTAAATTAAATAAATTTTTATAATTTATTTATATTTAATTATCATTTGGTTCTAAAGTTTAAATATTTTTAATATTTGAATAATGGAATATTCTCCATCCCATATCCGAATTTAAAATATTAAATATCTTATTTAATATTTTCCTCACTCTAATTTCATTTTAAACATAATTAAATATGAGTTATTTAATTATGTAAGTTTCCATTTTCATCTTCACTTTTAAATTAAATAAATTTATTTTATTTAATTTCTGATTCGTGCTAACTCACCTTTCCAAATTTTAACTCATCTTTCCAAATGGAAGTTTCCCTTTGAAACTTAATGACAAAAAAATAAGGAAAAGGGAAACCTTCCATCCTTCTCTTCCACTTTCGAAAAATCTCCTGCCGTTCGTTTGAAGCAAGCTTAATCCAGACCGTCGATCGATTCAGCCAATCATATCCGTTCGAAAATTCTATAAATTCCGGCACAAATCCAAGCTTTGGTTACACTTTGAATACTCATTTACATTACACATACACACAACCAGCATTTGCATTCATACCAATTTCAATATCACAACAATCTTCTCATTTTAGCATAGCTTTTGCACTTAGCATAGTTTGCATTTTAAATCTCGTTCTTTCGCTGTCATTTTGTTGAGCCCGATCTGTTGATCTGAGAGCTAGCAGGAAAACAACAAAACACTGAAGATAGAGGAAGATAAGATGGTTTCGAGAAGCTGTTGTTACGGTTTGCACATTTTATTTTCCTTTTTCAGCTTTTCGATTTAATGTTTTATTAATATGTGTTTGATTTTATCTAAATTGATTCAATATTTCACTCACACAAGCTGTTTGAAAAAATGTCTCTAAGAAATGGGGTCTCATGGTGAGACCCCATTTCTTTAAGGAAAGTTTTCTTACAATTCTCACTAATGTGTAAATTCATTGTTTTACATTATAAATGTAAACTCTAACTTTGACTATATTTTTCTCATATTATCCTTTTATTAGTTTTCCTACAAGGTAGCAATGACAAGGTAGTGAATGGTTTGAAAAAGTGCCTCAAAGAAGTGGGGTCTCCTAGTGATGTGCATCACTAGGAGACCCCATTTCTTTGAGGCACTTTTTCAAACAGCTCACTACCTTTTTTAATGTTAAATTCCTAAAATTCAGTCATAACATTGCAAGACTACAAAAATTGAGACTTGAATTGATATATATCAAAATTGATGTGAAAATTTTGTTATTTCCTCCTTTCTAAGTTGGAAAACCATAAAAAGGTGGTGGAAAGTGTTGCAAGTATGAGCAATTTTGGTGGTGTTGTCATTAATGTTGTCATTGATGTCAAAAAAGTTCGGTATGTTGCAGATTGTGCATATATAGTTGAGATGTTGTTGAGATGTTGTGAGTACATGGAGCTATCTTTATGATGTTGCAGATGTCCTAAAATGATGGGTTTTCAAGTGCTTTTGATAAAATTAATCAAGAGTGAAGTTAGAGTTATGTATGTATTCAGAATGTGCTTTGGTATGTGCTTCATTTTTTCCTATGTTGATCCTATGCTTGTGCAGATTTGAAGAGTTTTTGTTTATAATCTGATGGTGATATATACTGATATGTAGCTTGTGGTTTGATGGAATGTGAAAGTTGTGCTCATTGGTGTGTGAACCGCTCTGGAAAAGTTGGTTTTTTGTGGACTAGGAGAAAAAAAAATTCTCCGTAGTCCTTCATTGTTCTATTTCAATTCTTGTGAATCTAGAACATGTCTTAGAATGGTGTTTTCTAGGTTTTGGCAAAGATTATTTTGGTTTGGTGATCCAGAAGTTGAGTTTCAGAGTTGTATGTGCTTGCACAGTCTGGATGGACTAATGGAAGGATTTCGGTGTTTGAAGGTTGTTACACTTGATGCAGATGTATTTGAAGGAACCTGAGATGTGTTCTCATGCATAATGAAGCATGTTTCATTGTCTATGTGTTATCTTCTTTTTGGAAAATGTGTACATCAATATTCATTTATGTTTTCATTAGGTTTGGCCGACCTAGTGTTTAAATTTCATTTGAAGAATAAAATTTAATTAAGGAAGCATTTGGTTGATCTGAGACATTATTTTTGGTCGTGGTTAAGTATTTTATTGGTCCACTCTCATTCCTTTCCACCGCAGGAATGTTGAGTTGCTGACCCAATTTGAATTTATGAAATGAAGCTTACCCAATTTGAATTTATGAAATGAAGCTTATGTGGCCAACTTTGGAGAAAGTTTCTAAGGTTGAAGATGGTGTATATGCAATTCGAATTATGAAGGATTGAATGATGCAAAGTAACGAAGTAAGCCACAAATAAAAGAACAGAAGTGTGTGAAAGTGAGTTGAGGCAGTAATACTTCATTATGTTAGATTCCCGAAGGCAGTGAGCTGAAGGTTTTTGCAATATTCTGAGCAAGGCTATGGATGTGTGTAAATTTTTGTGGTGGATCTTTTGTTTTCTTTTTTATATGTAGGCATTGAGCTTCCCTATTGGATAGTGAGTCCTTTCTATAGACAATGATCCTTTGTATCTGGACAGTGAGTCCTCTTCTGGGTAGTGAGCCCTTGGCAGTGAGCCTTTGTATTTGGTTTTGCTATCTCTTTATATTGTGAGTTAATCCTCACTGTGGTTTTTCCCTCATTGGGTTTTCCACATAAAATGTGGTGTTCAGTGTGTTGATTTTACTTTCTGTTATCTGCATTTCATGTTCATACTTAATAACAAAATAGTGTGGTTGTGAAATTGATAAGTGTTGAAATTTTGAGTTTAATTTTGGTGACAACTGATTCATTCCCCCTCTCAGTTGTCCTACACCTTTTAACAATTGGTATCAGAGCTTTGGTTCCTTGGTGTAGATCTTAACCGCTTAAGGAAGATCCGATGGTGCATAAGTTGGTGATCCCTATGTTCGATGGATCTGATTACAGTGACTGGAAAGTGCAGATGAGAGGATATATTATCTCTCTTGGTTACAAGACCTGGAAGGCTCTTGAGATGAAGTATATAGCTCTGGCGGGTGTTCTTACTACTATAGATGAGGTTTCTTCTTATGAGGAGAATAAGAAGGCGAGGTATGTTATTTTCAGTGCTCTATCTAAAACTGAGCGAACTAAGGTTCTTTCTTTGGGAACTTCTCATGAAATTTGGAAGAAGTTGGAAGATCTTTATGAAGGAAATGACTAAGTAAAATTTACAAAGAAGCTAACGACAAAGCATAGATGAGAATTTGAAAATGGAAGAAGGTGAAGATTTTACAAGCTATTTCCAAAGGGTTGAACGTGCAGAAAATGATGTTAGAAATCAAGGGGGTAAACTGACTAATGAAGATATAATTGAGAATATCATAATAACCCTACCGAAGTGTTATAGTTATAAGATCTCAGTTATTGAAGAAATGTATGATCCTAAGAAATACACTAAAGAAGAGCTATTTGTCACCTTGACTGCATTTGAGATGAGAAATTTTGGAAAGAAGGAGGAAAAGATAGAGACAACATTTAAAGCAACAAAGACTGAGGATGATCCAGATAGTGATGGTTCTGATGAGTTGGAAGTGAATTTTACCAGGAAGTTGAAGAAAGGTACTGGTAAGTATAAAGGTATGTTGCCCTTTAAATGTTTTAGTTGTGGTAATATTGGTCATTATGCTTCAACATGTCTGAATAAAGATGTACATAAGAAGAAAAAGGATCACAAAGATAAGGATAAAAAGGATAAGAAATATAGGAAGTTGTATTATGTTAAAGAAGAAGTCGGGATCTTTGATGATGAATCTAATTATGAGGGTGATGATAGTGAATTCTTTTTTTTAGCTTTGTAGAATAAATTTGTCTGCTAACCCTAGAAAATGTGCAAGAAAGAATGCTTCAGAGAACAAAAAGAATGAGATGGAAGGTACTTTGGTCACTGTCTTTCATGCTAGACAGGATGAAGACTATTGGGTGATTGACAGTGGATGCTCTAATCACATGACTAGAGATAAAAGTAAGTTCACTAAACTTGAAAAGTATGATGGTGGTTTGGTCATGTTTGGTGATGATTCAAGAGTGAAGATTATTTGAAAAGGTTCAATTAGTTTTGATGGAATTCACAACACTAATAATGCATATTATTGAAAGGGTTTGAGGCATAACCTTTTGAGTGTTGGAAAAATGTGTAGCAATGGTTTTAAACTTTTGTTTCAGAATAATACCTGCGAAATCATAAAAGGAACCAGAGAAATGGGTTTTTGTTGGAAGGAGAACTCATCGAAACATCTATTAGCTTAAGGGAATTGATGGTCAATGCCTTGTATCTCAAGTCAATGAAATTTGGTTATGGCACTGGAGGATGGGACATGTAAACTTTGATAATTTGTTCAAGATCAGTTCAAGAGATGTTGTTTGAGGTCTGCCTAGAATCAGAAAGCCTGCTAATACTATTTGCAGAAGTTGTCAATTGGGGAAACAAACAAGAAGCAGTTTTAAGGGAAAGAGCAATCTACTACCAGAATGCTACAGTTAATTCATACTGACCTTTGTGGTCCGACTAGAATAGGAAGCCTAAATGGTGACAGGTATTTCATGCTCCTTATTGATGATTATACTCAAATGACATGGGTTGCTTTTCTTAGAGAAAATACTCAGGCTTTGGATAGGTTTAAAGTGTTCAAAGCAAGAGTGGGAAATGAAGTGAACTTGAGAATCAAATTTTTGAGATCTGCTAGAGGTGGAGAATTCACTTTTGGTGAATTTAATACATTTTGTGAACATGGCATAAAAAGACAATTTTCTACTCCAAGAACCCCTCAGCAGAATGGGGTAGTTGAGAGGAAAAACTAGATGGTACAGGAAGCTGCAAGAACCATGATGAAAGAATCAAATGTACCAGATGTGTACTGGAGAGAGGCAATACACACTACTATTTATGTTCTTAATAGAGTTCAGATTAGAGGAAACAACACAAAGACTCCTTTTGAGTTATGGATTGGTAAGACTCCTACTGTGAAATACTTTAAAGAATTTGGAAGTAGATGTTACTGTAGACACATAAAAATGGCCTCAACTTGTAAACCATATTTTTCTATGATGACCACGCTTCTCCCTCACATAATTCAATTATCTAATCATGTCCATTCCTCCATGATTATTTAAATAAATAAATTACATTTATTTATTTAAATGCGTCACTGATCAATCCTTATTTCCTCCATAACATTATCATTTATCAAATAAACTCATTTATTTATCCCACATTCGATCCCACCAAATACATAATTAAAATAATTATAAATATTGTCTTTTATCGCATTCCAATTTATGAATTAAACCATTATTTAATTCATAAATCAACATTCCTCCATAAATTAAATAATTTATATTATTCCAACTACCTATTTTTCTCCACCATTGATTTGATTATCTTCAATTAAATCTCAACCCTTAATTTCAAGGATTGCCCTAACTTTGACCTAATGTTGCCCTAACCCTAATCCTCCTTATGACATTGATTATTGGCCTTTGATCTTAGGGCTTCACCAACTTTTAATCATGGCCATCCATTCTCAATTTGGAATTCTTTAAAAGGCCCTCTTTCAAGTCATTTTGAACACACACACAAGAGTTAGACACAACATGCTTGAGAGCTTTTGAGTACTTGAGCATACATATTACTTCAATATTTTTCTTGTCTTTGGCATAGGTTATAGTTGCACTTCAATTCTGAGGGCAATTATACAAGTTTTCAGCAAGATGGAGAAGGCCAATGGAGGTCAACCAATGGAAGCTTGAGGACTAGGTGATGTTGTTTCACCACTCTTATACTTCTTGTTTTCATTGTGCTCTATTGTTGATTAGAGATTTACTTTTATGCTACTTGCAATAATTTAGAAAATCTTTTCTCTAATTACATTTTGGTGAACCCGACTGTTCTAACATCTTTGGATTCTAGATCATAAGACTCACTTAAGTTTGTGATAATGCTCAACTATTCCAAGAAGGCAAGCTTCTTGGAGTTGGCTAACCAAGATGACTATTTGTGACATGTTTTCTTATCGCCTCTCTTTGTTTTTTTTCTGCTTGCAATTTTCTATTTTCGGTGTTCATTTCTGCTTTCATAATTTCCATCAATCAAAATAAACAGAAGGTTGGCAAAAGGCTTTTCGTTTTACATTTATTTATGGATTGTTGGCATTCCTATTTACTTTTATCTATGGACTGTTGGCAAACGCTTTTCGTTCTGCATTTATTTATAGATGGTTGGCTTTTATTTCTGGTCATAAGTTTAGAGATGTAGATTATCTTGGTCATTAGCTTTCAGTGCTTAAATCCTTTGTGCTTGTGCACGAGTAGCTCGCTATCTTTGACTGGCATGAACAAAGACAAGAAAATTCTTTTATGGTATTCATATCTCTTTTGAAGATGCTTGCAAAAATAAAAATAAAAAACATGAAATGTGTGTGAATGTATACAGATCTTTGAGTGAAATGAATTCAAGGTGTGGTAACAAGTATAGCCGTCAGCTCTATTTCATGCGATGAATATTTTTTTGCTATACAACAACTACTGGTTTAAAGCCAGTTTCTATCCTTTTTTTGATAGATTTTAAGGACTCATCTAGCTTACCCTCTTTCACAAATCCACCTATATCACAAGTTCCTAAATCTGGCTTTATCCACCGATCTAACATTTCTTGCACCAGATTCTCTATCTCTACTCATTGCTTAAAGTATGTGTCCACAACAGTATCATACACCATAGCTGCTGGAGTATATCCCATCTTGTGCATTACCCTGAAATGCCTTTCAGTCTCCTACAAGTTACACTCACAAGGGATTAATAATGTTGTTTAAAGATGAGAGCGCCCACTCTCCTATAGCTTCTCTGGCCAATGTCCTTTAAGAGAAATTGCAAAGCCTTTGAACAGCGCGTGTGCGCACTGTAGCCATTGTTCACAGCCAAAGCTGCACAGTAGCCATTGTTTAAAGATAATGCTTACCATATCCCACAATATAGCTCATCTTCATTGGACTTTTTCCCAGTATATAGTTTAGCTGAATTCTTGCAAAGTTGCACAAGATTTTCATAGAAAAGAAGTTTGGACCACAATACCAGCTAGGAATCTCTGTAGCCTTTAGATGCAAGGAAAGTGGCCTTTACTACATACTGCAATGGTTGATCCAAATCAAACCTCCTCTTGTTCTATTGAAGGCATGAAAGAATAGGAGAAATGAGCTATTACACTACTTGTCTGATTATGGTAACTCTTGACGATTTCCTCATATGGGTATCCTGGGCTTAAGAACAGTAGCACTTGTGCACTAGTCAGTTTGTTGTCCTAGCTCAAGATGCCATAGTAGGAATGACCTATGTCCACTAAGCTAGAGTGGTTATATGCAGGAAGAATGTTGAGGACAGTGATACAATTAGGCTTAACTCCCACTTGTTCCCTCTGTTGAACGAGCTTTTACCACATCCAAACTCTTCTTCGCTTCATCCGCTTCCTTTCCCAATGCTATTGGTTCCTAATTTGGTGTGCTACAACCTGAAGATTAGAATGCATTCATTTTGCGTCAACAGTCAGTTGAACACATGAAGTGCATTCATTAATGTTGCTTTGAAATTTTTTATTTTTGCACTAAAAATAAAATGCTTGCAGATCTCCTGGTAGTTTGTCAAATTTAATACAAATCTTGTGACTTTAATATTGAGTGACTCAAACCGGTGCTTGAACAACTGGCAGTTGGCCTCACCCACGACATGCATTCATTCAGTCAGCTAAACGTCTTCTTTGAAATGTTGAAGCATTAATTGGAATTGACGTTTTTACTTTTTGAAGTATTGTAGCATTAATTATTAACGTGTTCAAGTTGAAAACTTTTGCTGCTAACAGTTGGTTGAAAACTAGAGTTGTATTCATTCTGCGCTGCAAGTTGGAGGAGTCATCGATCTTTCACTTCTCTAATTTGGCAAGCTATAGCGAACACTGTTGAAGAGCTGCTAATAAATGCTATTGGTCTTAGCTGACATTGCCCTTTCATTTCTCCAATCTGACAAGCTGAAACTTGATACACCTCATGACTTACATAAAAGCTAGCTTGCGGGAAAGGCTTTTATTTAGCCTTATTTAGTTTATTTAGTTTTATGTCATTTGCCTTTTATTTCGCTTCATTTAGTTTTATTTAAGTTAACTTACATTCCCTTAGATTTTCAATGGATGTAGATATCTTTAAATCTTTAATTAGATTTCGATTCATTTTAAATTTTCATTAGATTTTCACTTGGATATTTTAGATTTTAAGTTTATTAAATTTAATTTAGATTTCACTTAGCTTTTTAGATATTTTTAGATTTTCATTTAATTAAAATTAGATTTCGATTAGATTTTAACTTTTTACTTAGATTTTAGTATTTTTAGATTTTAATTTAAATAAATTTTTAATTAGGTTACATTTTATTTTTAATTAGATTTTAATTTTTTTTAACTTTTAATTAGTTTGTATATAGTTAATTTAGATTTTTAATTAAATTTTAGATTAATTAGATTTTCACTTTAATTAGATTTAAATTTTAAATTTATTTTTATTTTTATTTTTTTAGTCTAGTTATAGATTTTTAGACTTAGATTTTCACTTTTTAGACTAGATTAATGTTTGTCTATTACTTTCCATTAACTAGATTAATGTTATTTTTCCTTCTAGATTAATTTAGATTATGTGGCTAATCTTTGACCTTTCTTTTGTAGGTTCAAATGTCCATGATTCAAGCTTTGCAACATCCACTTTCGCTTGCCAAAGATTGGCGACTCAAAACTACTAATTGTGTTTTTGCGGGGCTCTCACTTCAATTTTGCTTTATCTTGTGTGTCTTTTTCACATAGAAGGATTAGCAGGCCTAAAAATAACTTGCGTGCTTGAGTTGACATTATAAGCTTGGATTAAAATACACAAAGTGTTTGATGTGTTTTCCTCACACTTCAATTTGGCTATTAAAATGAACAAATGCTTTCAACTTGTGTAACCTTTGATTCAATAATAGGAGTCTCCTCTCCCCTTGCAAACTTGTGTGATCCTAGGTGCAAGAGAAACTGTTATTGACTCTAGGAAATTGGGCCTTCCTTGGTGGGAAAAAGTACTCACCTCAAGGCGACTCAGACCGGCAACAGAGCTCTTTGGCCAAGCTACCCCCGAACGGTATATAAATGTGAATCCTAACGGAAAGCCTAGGATTACGAGTGTGGATGTGTTACACAGACAAAGTAGTACTCCCCAAAACCCTATTGAGCATAACCTCTTCAGGCTAGAGTGCCTCCTAAATGGAGATTAATCTTTGCCTCATGTGTGGCCACTCGAACGGGGGTCTCGAACTAAATACTTTTGTGTAGTAGCCAAAAACCTTTTATCTGCTAGCGCAACAATGGTCGTTGTGAAGGCATCCACATCTTCACAGGCTTTAGTAGAGGTGATCAGTGTGCCATGGGAGTTTTATGGGTGCTAGAAGCTTGGTTGGCCTAAGAAGAGAGAGCACTGTAAGGGGGAACCCGTGCAGCCAAGCTTCTGGATTCACACGCTAAGGATATGTGGCTGGGGAAACCCAAGTGGAATCTAGCAGATATTGTCCTAGCCTAACCATAGGATTGTGTTTGTCTTCATTGTGATTGATTACACATTCAAAACATCGTGTTTGCTAAGTGTTTTCTAGATTCTCAAATAGTATACACAATGCTCACAAATCTGGAATTGAAACAATCAACTTTAGACAATTTAGACTTTTCATCAAAACATCACAAAACTAAATTTGAGTCCAACAATTTTTCCTAATGTCAAACATCTTTTCTTGAAGTCTCTGTTAGAAACCAAAATTGAAATTGCTCAAAATTTTCATCATTCAATCATTAGCTTGCATTTTTACCTTAGGTTCAACCTTGTTAATTTTAGTTGCATTCCCTAGGCTTCCTAATCATCCTTTCCTACATAGATTTTCTCTTAGGTTTTCATCTTTGCAGACTTTGGATTAGGCCACCTCATCACACTTTGCAAAATCATTTCCTTCAAGAGTAGGTTATCTTGGGACTTAGTCAACAATCTCCTTTTCAGTCATTGTCCTTTTTGTGAGAATTCCCAACTCAACAGTCTAGTTAGGAAAACTCACAAGTCATTTTGACCTTGTCACTTAGTCCCTTTAACAAGTCCTTTGATAACCAAAATTAAGACATAGATTAAGCTTAGAGTGGTTAGGCAAAACTTTCTCCACATTGCATTCATCTTAGTCCATACTTTGCATATTTTATGCCTAAAAATCCAAAAAAATCCAAAAATAGTGTTCACCCTAGTCCTCATTTTGCACCTTGACATTGCATTAGTCACCTTTTTAGTCAACATTATCATCTTAGTCCTCATTTTGCACCTAGTCAATTCTATCACCTTGCATTAATCAACATTTTCATTGTAGCCATCATTGTCGCCTTGACATTTGACATCTTTCTTTGGCAACTTTGTCATCTTGCATCAATCATTTCCTTAGGAAAACATCATAATCACCTTGCATTGTCATCCTTTGTCACAAAAAAAAACCAAAAACATAGACTAGTTGTCATAATCATCATCCTCATTTGAGCAATTCTCTTTTATGGTCGAAACTAGGCTTCAAAGAAAGAAAAGACAAATGGAAAACTTTGGACAAGACTTCAACACCAACATCCACACCAACACTTATGACATGAACCAAGACATGACTTTTAACGATCCATTTACCAACATGAACATACCATCTTCCATGAACCTACCAACATCCTCTCGAAATCCATTCGAACCATTCATACAAAGAGACCACAATGGACAAGTATTAGCTGAGGATCTAGAGGTTGCAGCCCAAAATCCTGATGTAGCTTCATTTGTAGAGGACTTGGTCTTGAACGATACTAACAAATACCTTGCTATATTTTTAGACCAAGGGTAAAAACTACCAAGAGGCTTTGACATCAATACCATAAGACCTTCGTCTCCAGACAACACGACACAAAACTTGACACCTCAACAAAACATGAACAATGCCTCCAACAATAACACTGTTGTCACCTCAAAAATTGTTACAAGCACTATCAATGTTACATCTAGTGGCACCATAAGTCAAAGTACCTCCAACTCAATCAATGCAACATCTATTGGAGGAACACCCACCAGGCCACAAGCAATATCACAATCCATTCCCGCAATGTCAATAACATCTTCATAAACAGTTGGAACTACCCTTGGATCTACATCAATTGGGGCAAGTTCCTCAAACCTCATATTTGGAACTTCATCTATGACCATAGGGATATCATCATCAAATCCTTATGTTGGAATCTCATTCAACCCCTTTAGAGGAACTAAACGACATATTCTTATTAGAGGTCCCCAACCAAACATTAACACATCGTCACAATTAAACATCAATGCCTCACAAGGAAAAAATACCAACATCCCACATGGACAATTCTTCTAATATGGACAAGGCACTCAAATGACACAACAAATGAATACCTTTGGGCACTAAAATAGTCAAGGTTACCAGATCCCCCAAATATTGACAAATATGGCTAGATCGTACATCCCCACATATTCATCACAGATCCATACACAACAACACACTCCTCATAAAAGTTGGCAATACCAACAATCACCAAACCAAAACATATCATACATCTCACAACAACACATGTCACATTCAAACTCAAACATGCTATCACAATCAATGGGGACTCGGGGGATACCCATCACTCCCATGTGTGATGTGACCAATAATCCCATAATAGATGCCTTGACAGCCAGAGTGGCAGACCTCCAAAAACATATGGAAAACATTCAAACATCCAACCAAAATCCACCAATGTCATATGACCTATGTCCATATCCTTTTGACACAAATTTATACATGCCACCATTTCCTCCTAGATATGTGACCCCAAACCTCACCAAATACAAGGGCAAGACAAATCCTATTGAACACGTTCGAGAATTCACGACCAACTATATGGACATTGCATATGAACACACTTACTTGATGAGACTCTTCTCCAAGAGTCTAATAGGACCCACACTTGAATGGTTCTCTACTTTGAAGGGGATAAAAACATGGAATGAACTTGTAGACAAATTTGTGAAAAATTATGCCTATAACATTGACACAGGCACCTCCATCACTAGCTTATGCACACTTACACAAGAAGATGATGGTGAAACTTTTATCCCATTTTTCCAACGATGGAGAAGCCTAGCAAGTCACTGCCACATAGACATACCTAAAAAAGAGAAGGTTGACATGTTTGTACAAACACTCCTAGGCCCATTGAGAAATGGCTTGCGAGTTCATTGTTGTACAACCTTCGCGGACCTAGTCGAATGAGGCATCCAACTTGAGAAATCCCTTATTGTTGAGGGAAGATTAAAATATGGTCCTAAAAACATAAATACAATTCCACCCATCGACAAGAACAAATACTGGGTTAAGAATAAACATGTCACTAATGATGGCGTTGTAGACACTAAGGCTAGAAATGTAATGGGTCCTGTGCTTACCCTTAAAGGGGCTCAACCACAAAATACACAGATGATCACACAGACCCATGCTGCCAATGTTGTACAGACAAATCAAAATAACCAAAATCAAAGGCAGCCTAGACAACCCAAACAGTTCCCTAAGAGTCACACATACACCCCCTTGGGTGAGCCCATTGAAGAAGTCCTCAAGAAACTCCTTCAAAATGGTTTCATAACACTTGAGGACCCAAAACCATATGACCCAGGGAAGTTTAAACCATTTTGGTGGGACGACAACGCGTTTTGTGATTATCATCAAGAAAAAGGACATAAAACCTCCTTCTGTCGACAACTGAAAAATATGGTACAAGACCTTATCAAGAATCGTATCATTGAGATAGGTTGACCACAATTTGCATCTAATTCAGACCATACCATACACAAGAACCCACTGCAGGACCATGGTTCTAGTAACCCTTCCACGTCAAAGGCCAATAACAATAATCAAGCCAACCATGCCCATATTGCATATGACTATTCTGGTGGACCTATTATAAATCATATTAGAACAACTGTTGAACATGTCAACATAGTTACTATCAGAAAGGCGACTGAATGCAATGTCACTACCCATGGGGAAAAGTCACCATAGTTGTCCCTCCTCCTCCCAGACAACCAAAGATAACAATAGATGGCCCATCTACCCAACAATCACAGTCTCGTCCATTAACCAAACAGTCCCAGCCTAAAGGACATTTTAACCTCATTGACCAACTTGGGAAGACACCTACACAGATTTCTATACTTGAGTTGCTACACATTTCCCCAATGCATAAGGCTATACTCGACAAAACATTACAAGAGTCTTTTGTTCCCCAAGACATTGATGTCAATCAATTTGAGGCCATGGTGGGATATCTTACCGCTCCCCACAATATAACATTTTCAAACCAAGACTACTCATCATCCAAATCCAATCATAATGATTCCCTTCACATTGAAGTGTTTATCCATAAGCATAAGGTCATATGAGTGTTAGTAGATGGCAGAGCAGGACTGAACATATGCTCCTTAAAATTGGTTAAGGCCCTAGGATTTTATGATGCTTGTGTAGATGCTACAAAGAGCATTGTTATCAAGGCATATGATGATGAAGAACGTTCCTCTCGAGGCATAATTAGACTTCCAATTCGTATCGGACTAGTCATTGTGGACACCACTTGTCAAGTCCTGGATCTAGAACTTCCATACAATATTTTACTTGGTCAACCTTCGATTCACGTCTTGAAAGTTTTCCCTTCCACGTATCACCAATGTTTGAAGTTTCCCTTTGAAGGCACTGAGATTACCATATATGGAGACCCTAACCCATTTCAATATTGTACCAATTTGAGAGGTATTTCAGAGCGCCAAGTGCCTATCAACAGTGAATCTTTAACATCTTCATCCTCTAAATTCCTTGACCCATCAACACTTGTAAAGCCTCCCACATCCACATCCACTACCACAACATCCACTTCTGCTTCTTTGGCAACCATGACCACCTCCATGACATCTACCACTTCATCCATCACCCCAAGCATCGACGCAAGTATTAAGATCCAGGACCAAGGGTGTGGAGAGTATAAGTTGAATACGACCTATTGCATAACGAGGATGCCCAAGTCTCCCCAGGTCTACGGCAAGCCTTGCTTCATGTTAGAGTCAAAAGAAATTTTCAGAATCCCTCCAAAAATAGTATTCATAAAGTGGGGCGAAATGAGTCAAGAGGACACTAACAATGTGCTATCTTGGATTTATAGAGAACCAGAGGATCCAACTCCCTTTCCAGTAAAAATGTAT
The DNA here is from genome assembly GCA_007258455.2 of Sequoia sempervirens. Classification (NCBI taxonomy): domain Eukaryota; kingdom Viridiplantae; phylum Streptophyta; class Pinopsida; order Cupressales; family Cupressaceae; genus Sequoia; species Sequoia sempervirens. The sequence goes on along the minus strand of VDFB02390598.1, from coordinate 1,936 downwards.
GGTAAAGGATATGACATGATAAAGGCAAAAGGTTACGATGGAATTAGTGGCCTCGACAAGCACAAGACAGGAAGGCGAGAACCTCTAGCACCTAAAGGAAGACCTAAACATCTTGGGTTAGGGTTAGGACCACGAGAATCTAGCGATCATAGTACCAATGTGCTTTCTAGCGAGAGAGTATCTGCTTCAGACCATGTCGAGACAATTGAAGATCCCCTTTCTGAAACTAACTCCCACGAATGGGAATTTGGCTCCCAATGATCCCTAAGTGACTATTGCCTTGATGACTTGTTCCTTGAACCTGGAGAGCCTACATTTGAAGAGAGATTCTAGAAAATGTTCAAAATTAACACAACAAACAACACCAAGTCTAGATCCTCTTCTACTCCTATTGACCATAATCTCGACATACTCATCTACCCTGCTGAACCTAATGACCATCATTCAGATTCATTTGAATTGCCACATGACACTGCTGACCCTGAATCCACTCCCTTTGTTCCTTACTTTGCTAATGAGGGTGAATCAAGCGAGGTAGAGTACAAGATAGAATCTGATATAGAGCCCGACGATGACAATTTTATCTTTAACCTCTCTCAATCTGTCGGCATGCTTTCTGCGTCCTACCCACCATTCACCAATACTGATGATGGTATTTCCTTAGTCTACCCACAACTAATCGATTGGGATCAACAAGGCCTGCTAGTTATGGACATATTTCAAAATGATGAGGCCATTGCAGAATTCATGGGACTATGTGAGGGTATACCAAGTGGAGACCACAAGGCTGGATTTTCCATTGACCTAGATTGTGCCGCTTACTTTGGGGAGACTGCTCCATCCTCTAGTCACAAAATGAAAAATAAAAATAAAGCAAAAAATGACACGTCTTTAGGTGAAAACCGCAAGGCACCTTCTAATGATAAAGAAGTAAAAATAAAGGATGCGCCTAAGGATGGAGAATTGGACTTTATCCCCGTAACTCAAGAAAAATCGGCCATGCTAATAGAGGATACTATGGAAGTAAACATATCTACAGCAGAAGATCCTAAGATGGTTATCTTCGCAGCATCTTTGGCAGAGGAAGAAAAACCTAAGTTCCACAAATTCTTTTCAGAACTTAAGGTCAACTTTGCATGGTCTTATACTGATATGCCTGGGTTGGATCCAGAACTTGTCTTGCACCATTTTCCATTATTTCCAGATGCCAAGCCAGTGAAACAAAAGCTACGAAATATGCACCCATAGATCGCCTTGTTAGTCAAAGTAGAACTTAAGAAATTTTTAGATGTAGGATTCATACGGTCCATAGACTATGCTAAATGGATATCAAATCTTGTACCGGTCACAAAGCCAAATGGTCAAATTCGCATCTACACAGATTTTCGGGACCTGAATAAAGCTTGTCCAAAGGATAACTTTCCCTTACCAAACATTGATATCATAGTGGACCTTATGGTAGGATATGAGATGTCCCTCATAGACGGTTTTTTTGGTTATAATCAGATTCGTATTGCCCCTGAAGATCAACACAAAACAGCCTTCATATGTCCTTGGGGCACATACTATTGGAACATCATGCCTTTTGGTCTTAAGAATGTAGGTGCCACATATCAAAGAGCCATGACAACCATATTCCATGACATGATGCACAAGATAATGGAAGATTACGTAGAGGACCTTTTGGAAAAATCTTTGACACGAAAAGACCACTTGAGGGTGTTAGAAAAAAATTTCAAGAGACTGGAAGAATACAAGGTCCACTTGAATCCAAAGAAATGTGTCTTTGGCATGATTTTGGGGTACATTGTTTCTCATAGAGGCTTTGAAGTCGATCCTGCCAAGGTAAAAGCCATATTAGACATGCCTCCTCCAAAAGGGATAAGTGAACTCAGGACATTGCAAGGCAAGTTACAATCTATTCGACGCTTCATAG